>CM031621.1:8803-23803 GCA_018398815.1 Conus ventricosus | reverse complement strand
GTTATTGCTGTCGATTGCTACCGTGTGTCTGGCTTCCACTCCAAGACCTGTGTATCGGTAACAGACAGCTGTCACCGGCCTGTGTCAGTTTCGCCCTCATTTGCCGTCCCCGACCTTTTGTTGCCAGGCGTGACATTGAGGCGCACTGCCAGCTGAAAAACAAGTTCTACACATTCACTTTTCTGTGAAACTGAAACAATCCGTGGTAGTGGCACTGCCTTTCTGTGCCCTGAGGTTTTCATGGTAGATAAGTGGTGTGTGTGTGTGATCAGTACATTCCTGTTACGTGTCGTGTTTTTTAGGACTGCACAACAAACAGTCCAAGGGGTGCTGTCTGTGTTCTGAATGTGCACACCTTCGTGAATATGTGTTCAACATTCCTTGAGTGTGTGGTCAGCAGTGGGGAGGTTGGGTGAGGGGGAGGGGGGGGGGGAGGGAGTTCAGTTGTGAATAACATGTTGGATCGCGTGGCTCCCACTTCTCCAGGAATATGTTTATTTCAGAGAAAAGTAACCAAAAATTCACGATTGATGGTTCAAACTTAATAACCAAGTAGGTAAATATTTTTTAGTATTACTGCAAAGGAAGATGACATGGAATAGTGTAATATTTTGGCCACAAATGCAAGTGACATTTTTACAATATTTTGTTTTGTATGCATCAAGTCTGAGTCTAAATATCAGACTCTTCAAAAGTCGTTCCTGGTGGAGATTGTGTCCCGTTTTATATTTTACAAGCTTCTTAAAGAATTTTCCCTTGTTGTCCTTTATTATGTTTAGACACTCTTTTGTCTTCCTATCACCGAATCCCATGATGCTTTACCTAAAAGGCTATAATTTTTCATACAAGGATAAAGGAATATTTATTTTGTAAAGATCTTTTCCTTAGCTGCACCATTTTTGCCTTTTCAGTCTGCGGTGTTAATCGCTGTACCACAACGGCTGGTGTACTATGCTGCATTGTTTGGTATTGTGTCTTTGTTATTGTTTTTCTTGAACGTTAGCGCATGTTCTGTTCTCAATTAGGCGAGTGTTTTCATCACCTTTCTGTTCTGCTTTTGTGTTTATAAATGTCTTTTTCTTTTAACATTTTTCCTCAGTGCATGCAATTTGTTTATCCTTTGAAGTGAAACTCCTCTGTGGAATCTCTCTCTCTTTTAATCCTTTTTTTTGCTTCCTTCAGTTTTTTCTCTTCCGTTTTTTGTTGTTGTTTTTTTTTAAAAACTCCGAGTGCCAATTTGCTAATGTATTAAAGTGAATTTTTTCTGCATTGAATTTAGTTTCTTTCTTTCTGTCGGTCCTTTTTTTATACTTCTTTATTCCTTCCTTACTTTTTTCAACCGTTTCATTTTCACTCTTTTCTTTTTTTTTCTTTTCATTATCTTCCTGTCCTCCCTTTTTAACCTCTTTTTTTCCCTTTTTTCTTTCTTTTTTTCTTTTCTTTCCTTTTTCTTTTCTTTTTCTTTCTTTTCTTTCTTTCTTTCTTTCTTCTTTCTTCTTTCTTTTTTCTTTCTCCAACATTATCATCATCATCATCATCATCATCATCATCATCATCATCATCATCATCATCATCATCATCATCATCATCATCATCGTCTCCTTCTCCCTTGACGCACCACCCTGGGAAGACAGAGAAAAACAACATCACTGTCATCACAACCATTCCCCATATCAACAGTAAGGGTGACCATGATGACCAAGTGCTGAAGACCCTAACACTGGCAATGTTGGAAGAAAGATACCCCGCAGATTCCTGGATCAGGGTATACACAGACGGCTCTGCCACCAATGCCGTTAAAAATGGAGAGCCGGGGTCTACATCCAATACCCCAGTGGAGAACGGACAGAAGAGGCGCTACAGACAGGCCTTCATTGTACCAACTACAAGGCGGAAGTTGACGCTCTCACACAGGCAGCACACACCATCGCCACAAGAGCAGACCACAACATCCAGGTTGTCTTTCTAATAGACGCTCTGTCTGTCCTTCAAGCCTACAACAGTGACAGGCTACCCTCATTGAAGAAGGCACTGAACAACATCAAGAGTCTTCGAACAGTGCTTCAGTGGATCCCCTCACACTGCGGCATTGAGGGAAACGAAAAAGCAGATGAGATGGCCAAACAGGGCGCCGCAAAAGAGCAGGAAGATAACGCGGTAACCCTTGCAGAGCTGAATGCCATTACCAAAGCTCTGTTTCGAACTCCGGCACAGAATGACAGCCTCCACCTGCTTGCAAGACCAGAGCAGGTCACCATCTTCAGGCTGCGAACAGGGCACAACAGACTAAATAAACACCTCCATTCGAAACTCAAGGTTGTGCCATCCCCAATGTGTCCTTGTGGAGAGGCTGAACAGGACACGCCCCACATACTACAGGAATGCGGGAACTTCCGACGGCTGAGAGAAGAGCTGTGGCCAGAGCCTACCACCGTCAAGGACAAGCTGTACGGCACGGTGGCGTCCCTAGAGAAGACCACGGCATTTCTGGAACGAACCGGTCTCCGCGTGTGAATGGCAACGAGAAGAAGAAGAAGAAGAACACACGGAACACAAAGAAAAGGCCTCCCATTTTTAAGGTACTCTTTATTAAAAGACTTCTTCCGTTGGTTCACTATTATCTCCGTCTTTTTTTTTTTTAATCCGACTTCCATCCCAGTTAAGACCCGATTTCCATCCCAATTAACTTTCTATACTTACTGGAAAGTTTATGTTATTAAAATTCAGCTCTTGAAGACAAGGTTTATAGTTGGAGACTCTGTCTGCATGATTTTTAACAGAATGTAAATGCGCTAAAACGCACCACATAAAACACAAGTTGTCAGAATTTTGCATGTTTAAGACTGCTCGTTTTAACTCTAACTCTTTTGGGAGAGGAAGGTAAGAATTGCCAACTATAGGATAGAACATTGTTTGTTTTAATTTGATTTCAAGGACTGTTCCTTCAGACCAGCCGGAGCGGCGCAATTTTGCTTCTTCACTCGCATGGTTAAACTGTGTAAGCATGTTATCAGCTCAGTCAGAATTAAAGTCGCAATAGCTGATTACTTCTTTCTGTTTAATTGAAACCCAGACTTGCATGTTACATCCTGAGGCTCAATACATACATGCATCCTGTAACTCAAAGACATACATAATTCCTGTAACTCAAAAAGACATACATGCATCCTGTAACTCAAATACATGCATACATGCTGTAACTCAAAGACATACATACCTCCTGTAACTCAAATACATGCATACATCCTGTAACTCAAAGACATACATGCATCCTGTAACTCAAAGACATAAATACACCCAGTAACTCAAATACATGCATACAACCTGCAACTCAAAGACATACATACAAACTGTAACTCTCAAAGACATACATACACCTGTAAGTCAAAGAAATACATACATCTGGAATTTTTTCTTTTTTTTTTTCTTTTTCTTTTTCTTTCTTTTTTGTGTGTGTGTGTGTGTGTGTGTGCAAGATTGGTGGAAGACAGTGTGGAAGATTTACCGAAAACGTCTGTGCAAAATTAGGCGAAAACTGCTGCGCATATTAGCCGGGAACACTCGTGGAAGATAAGCCGGAAACAGAACATTTGTGCAAAATTCGCAGTCAGAGGTGGTGGGTCTGTGGCAGTCAGAGGTGGCCGAGTTGATCTGTGGCAGTCAGAGGTGGCCGAGTTGATCTGTGGCAGTCAGAGGTGGCTGAGTTGATCTGTGGCAGTCAGAGGTGGCTGAGTTGATCTGTGGCAGTCAGATGTGGCTCTGTGGCAGTCAGTGGTGGCTGAGTTGATCTGTGGCAGTCAGAGGTGCTGAGTGATCTGTGGCAGTCAGAGGTGGGTCTGTGGCAGTCAGAAGTGGCTGAGTTGATCTGTGGCAGTCAGAGTGGCGAGTTATCAGTGCAGTCAGAGGTGGCTAAGTTGATCTGTGGCAGTCAGAGTGGGTCTGTGGCAGTCAGAGGTGGCGATTGATCTGTGGCAGTCAGAGGTGGCTGAGTTGATCTGTGGCAGTCAGAGGTGGAGATTTTTCTTTCGTGTGTGTTGTGCGTGGGTGTTGGTGTGTTTGTGTGTGTGGTGTGTTGTGTGTGTGTTGTGTTGTGTGTGTGTTTGTGTGTGTGTGTGTGTGTGTGTGTGTGTGTGTGTGTGTGTGTGTGTGTGAGTATGTATATGTGTATGTATATGGGTATGTATATGTATATATGTGTGTTATATATATATGCATGCGTGTATTATATTGCATGCATCCTCTTAGAGGATATATTTTTATATTTTCTACTTTTCACAAGAAAATGTAGCTTGTTTTGCTCTTTTATGATATTTTCTTTTGCTTCTTAGATGGCACTTTGGTTGGTTTTTTAAACTCACAAACATACTACGGTATTGCACAACCAACCTTTTCTGGGATTGCATTCTTCTTAAAACAGAAAAGGCAAAGAGGAGTCAACATTTTCCCCCTTCCGCGGTCACTGAGGAGAAACACCAAGTTCGAAAATCGGATATGACCAGGAGTTATAATGTTAGTGAGTTTCCCTCCCTATGAGGAGTCTACTTGGAGAATATAACCTTGCTGAAGCTCCTTTTGAGAAGCATTTGTTTATTTTTCCCCATTCACACCACCAATCACATACTGTTGAGGAGTCAGAATCATCTACCACTGCAGATATGAATGCTTATCTCCCCCTATTTCTTCAATCTAAGACTAAGAGCAAGCTTTGTTTATATTCAATATTTCTTGCAGTCATTGCAACACCAAGCTGCTCTGTAAGTTGCTGGAACGGTGCGGTACTTATCCTTGGAATTTATTAGTTTGTTTTATTTTAGTCCCTTGCGGATTCATTCCAAGAACTTGCCCTCAGCACTTGTGTCTTAGAGGATATATTTTTATATTTTCTACTTTTCACAAAAAAATGTAGCTTGTTTTACTCTTTTATGATTTTCTTTTGCTTCTTAGATGGCACCTTTGGTTGGTTTTTTGAAAACTCAACAAACATACTACGGTATTGCACCCCACCTTTTCTGGGATTGCATTCTTCTTAAAACAGAAAAGGGCAGAGGAGTCAAATTACCACTTTCCGCGGTCACTGAGGAGAAACCACCAAGTTTCGAAATATCGGTATATGACCAGGAGTTATATGTTAGTGAGTTTCCCTCCCTATTGGAGGATGTCTCCCCCTTGGAGAATATAAGCTAGCTGAAGGCTCATTTTGAGAAGCATTTGTTTTATTTTTCCCCATTCACCCACTCAAGCACATACTGTTAGTTAGGCAGAATCATCTACCACTGCAGATATGAATGCTTATCTCCCCCTATTTCTTCATCTAAGACATAAGAGCAAGCTTTGTTTATATTCAATATTTCTTGCAGTCATTGCAACACCAAGCTGCTCTGTAAGTTGCTGGAAACGGGCGGTACTTATCCTTGGAATTTATTTAGTTTGTTATATAATATATATATATATATATATATATATTTTATATATATATATATAAAATATAATATATATAAAAGAACCAAACTCCGCATCTTCAACTCCAATGTGAAATCAGTTCTGCTCTACGGATGCGAGACGTGGCAAAACAAAACAGACGATGCAACAAAAGATTCAGACATTCTTCAACACCTGTCTGAGGCGCATCTACAAAATCCGATGGCAGGACAAGGTCCGAAACGAAGATCTGTGGGAGCGTGCGGGACAGGAACCAGTGCCAAGCAGATACTGCGAAGGAAGTGGGGCTGGATCGGACACACCCTCAGGAAGCCAGCATCCAGCACCACACGCCAAGCCCTGACCTGGAACCCGCAGGGAAAGAGAAAGAGAGGCCGGCCTCGGAACAGCTGGAGACGAGACACTGAGGCGGAGTTGAAACAACAAGGGACCAACTGGACTGGAATGACCAGAACAGCCTACTTCTGGAGAGGTCGTCTGTCTGCCCTCTCTCTCTCTCTCCTCTCTCTCTCTCTCTCTCTCTCTCTCTTCTCTCATCTCTCATCTCTCCTCTCTCTCTCTCTCACTCTCTCTCTCTCCTCTCTCTCTCTCTCCTTTACAGTCAACAGTCACCATTATCAAAATCATCTGGGGAATCGCCCACCGACAATTTGCCGGCTGCAGGCATTGAGAGGGGGCTTGTCTCGGTCTGCCTAACTAACAGTATGTGGTTGAGTGGGTGAATGGGGAAAATAAATAAATAAAATAAAATAAATGCTTCTCAAAATGAGCCTTCAGCAAGCTTATATTCTCCAAGAGGGAGAGGCATCCTCCAATAGGGAGGGGAAACTCACTAACATATAACTCCTGGTCATATACTGATATTTCGAAACTTGGTTGTTTCTCCTCAGTGACCGCGGAAAGTGTAATTTGACTCCTCTGCCTTTTCAGTTTTAAGAAAGAATGCAATCCCAGAAAAGGCTGGTGTGCAATACCGATAGTTTGTTTAGTTGAGTTTTCAAAAAACCAACCAAAGGTGCCATCTAAGAAGCAAAAGAAATCATGAAAGAGCAAAACAAGCTACATTTTCTTTGAAAGTCATAATGAGGAGTTTGGCTGTAGTGGGTAGATTGTTGAGTCTGATTTCTTCTTTGATTGAGTTAGCAATGAGTTTCTGGTGTTGAGGGAGGGGTGATGTTGTGAGTGTGTGTAGAAATTTGTGATGGGGCAAGCTATAGTGCTGTAAATTCTGCAAGAATGCATTATCAGTTTTTCTGCCATCAGTGAGAGGAGTATCAGTAGTCATTTACCAGAGATTTGCAGACTTGTCACAGGGTTTTGAGGAAAGACCTGCACTGCCAAGGTACAGACGAAAATTCACTTAGCTTTGATCGCTTCAGATCGCTTAGGTTCAGCGCAAGGAGAAGGCGTTGAATGAGAACGAGGCTGTTGGAAGGGAAATAGGGAGTGAGTCAAAGTCGTAATGATGATAATAATATTACTGATAGGAATACTATTAATGGTCAAAATATTGTGGGGGGGGGGGGGGGGGGGAGGACAAGATCAATCTTGGTGTCAATAAGTATGGGTATGGGGAGAAAGGAGAGTGGGTTAGAGGATTCTTAAGCAGCAGGGTTGCCGTGGCAACAGTCCCAGAGGCGAAGGCGATGGTGATGTCAATGCTAGTGGTAGTATCAATACTAGCAATAGTATTACTGAATGATACTGCTAACAACGATAGTGAAGGTTAAGGTAACGAAAGCATGATACAGAAATATATTTAGAAAATACATTTTATAAATAATCAAATAAATAAATAAAAGAAACATTAAAAAAAAATAATAAAAATAAATTAAAAAAAAGTAAATAAAAAAATAAAAATAATAATGATATTAAATGCATAAATAAGATAGCTATAAGTTATGTGTGAGGTGAATAGTGGGAGATAAGGTAGTATGTGTGTGTGTAGCGGGCTTATTTTAACTCAGATTTCTACCGCGGCACTTCAGACAGAGGAGGAATTGGGAGAGAATATTAACGTAGACAGCACCCTAAACGACACCTAAAGAGCAGTCACAATATTATGTTCAGAGGTTCAAGATATTTTTGCAGGTCTCCCTATGTAGTGCCGAATTTGGGAAGGACAGAGAGAGAGAGAAAAGAGAGAGAGAGAGAGAGAGAGAGAGAGAGAGAGAGAGAGAGAGAGGAGAGAGAGAGAGAGAGAGAGAAAGAGAGAGAGAGAGAGAGAGAGAGAGAGAGAGAGAGAGAGAGAGAGAGAGAGAGAGAGAGACAGAGAGAGAGAGAGAGAGAGAGAGAGAGAGAGAGAGAGAGAGAGAGAGAGAGAGAGAGAGAGAGAGAGAGAGAGAGAGAGAGAGAGAGAGAGAGAGAGAGAGGAGAAGGGTCCTTATCCACACATGCTGTGGGAAAGTTGCTGCCCTTGCATTCTCAACTGCGAGTTTATATAGAGGAGATGTAATTTCAAGAAAGCTGAAATGGCTGCGAATTCTAGGAGGTCTTGGAAAAGACGTGGGGAATTACCTTGGGAAGAGAAGGGGAGGGGAGTTGGAAGTTGAAAATGAGCATTGATGTGCTGATATTTTCGTTTCTGTAACTTCACACACCTCTGGTTGTGATGGGTCAGGTGGTATAGGTTGAGGTGGATTAGTGTCGTCTGTCATCTCGTGTGCTGCATTGCTGGACAAACTGTTGATTATTTCGTGGCTGACCTACCCCTGCATGAAGTGTTCTCTGTGGAAATCTTCAGTATATATAAATGTATGATAAACCTTACGATGTTGTGAGAAATCCACCTGTGAGGTTTTGCCTTGAAAGGGCAAGTTGATGCAAATAGTATGAAGGTAATTAGAGTATGTCTGAGGCTTCATGGGATAGGTGTGGTTTCATCCGTAGCATCATGGAAGACACCAGGGAGTGCCTGATCAAAACAACAACAACAACAAAAAAACCAACACAGCAGCTGCTTTGAATAAATGAATACTTTAGAATTATTGAAACCTTTGTCTCTAAATCATTATTTAATAGTTTTCATGTATGATGTTAAAGAATAAATTTTCACAGAAAACATGTAACAAACATTAAAGAAAAAAAAGAAAAATAAGATCTATTCTTTCTGAAACCAGCCTGATTTTGGGGTATTATTTCGTTCTTCTCACAAAGTGTGTAAGTCTGTTTAAAACGATTCTCTTCAAAAGTTTGCAAACATGGTATGTCAATGCTATAGGTCTATATTTTTTATGTCAGTGCAGCTTTTGCCAGTTTGTGAATGGGACCACAATTGATTCTTTCATATTTTGGCATATCACCATCGCACCAGCATTTTTGAAATATTCATACAGGAAACGATAAAATTTTCAGGCACATTTTAAGCATTTGGTTCGAAATTGCGTCCAGTCCCACCAACGTTTTTTGTTTGGGATGGAATTTATTGCATCTCTGAGTTCCTGAAGCATTAGATGCGCATTAATATAGTTTAATAATATAGTTTAATTAATATAGTTAGCGAAGGCTTCTGCTTTCTGCTGGACAAACTGAAAGGCAGTGGGAAAACGATCAGACTGGAGATAGATACTGATCTGGACCAGGCCTTCTGCGATGGGTGATTTTTTTCGGCAAGAAGATAAGAGTAAGACTAGTAGCTGTTACTTTGTGTTAGATAACTATTATTATTACTATTGACATGGTAATAGAAGTACTATAACACTAATAGCTGCCATCGTTCACGAATGTAAATTGTAATTTGTATGCAGTGCATAAAATACTGCACCCGTTCTTGGTGCTTCCCTTAGGGACTGTCCCCCCTCCCGCCCCATCTCCATCACCTCCATTCCATTCACCTCGCAATACGAATAATAAATTCATTTACTTTACCACGCACACAACGCATGCACACACGCACGCAAGCGCGTGCGCGCGCACACGCACGCACATACGCACACACGTGCGCACGCGCGAGCGCGCACGGACGCACGCACGTCTCTGAAGAGGGAGCCTGTCCATCTCTGAAGAGGGATCCCTGTCCATCTGTGAAGAAGGAGCCCTGTCCGTCTCTGAAGAAGTAGCTCTGTCCATCTCTGAAGAAGGATCCATGTTCTTCTCTGAAGAAGGATCCCCCTGTTCATCTCTGAACAAGGATCCCTGTCCATCTCTAAACAAGGAGCCCTGTCCTTCTCTGAAGAAGGATCCCTGTCCATCTCTGAAGAAGTCCTGTCCATCTATGAACAAGGAGCCCTATCCATCTCTGAAGAAAGAGCCCTGTCCATCTCTGAAGAAGGATCCCTATCCATCTCTGAAGAAGCAACCATGTCCATCTCTGAAAGAGTCCTGTCCATCTCTGAAAGAGCCCTGTCCATCTCTGAAGAAGGACCCTGTCCATCTCTGAAAGAGCCCTCTCCATCTCTGAACAAGGAGCCCTGTCCATCTCTGAACAAGGAGCCCTGTCCATCTCTGAACAAGGATCCCTGTCCATCTGTGAAGAAGCAACCTTGTCCATCTGTGAAGAAGGATCCCTGTCCATCTATGAAGAAGGAGCCCTGTCCATCTCTGAAGAGGGATCCCTGTCCATCTCTGAAGAGGGAGCTGGAGTCCTGTCCATCTCTGAAGAGGGAGCCCTGTCCGTCTCTGAAGAGGGAGTCCTGTCCTTCTCTGAAGAGGGAGCCCTGTCCATCTCACAAACCAGTAGGATGTCATTAGAGGATACAGAAACCCAGCAAATTGTAGTATGTCTCCACAAACCAGTAGGATGTCATTAGAGGATGACAGAAACCCAGCAAATTGTAGTATGTCTCCACAAACCAGTAGGATGTCATTAGAGGATGACAGAAACCCAGCAAAGTGTAGTATGTCTCCACAAACCAGTAGGGTGTCATTAGAGGATGACAGAAACCCAGCAGACTGTAGTGTCTCCTCAAACAAACAAAAATAACCGCCAACCAAAGCTGGACTATTTCTTGCTTTGGCAAAAGTATGTGAGAAAAACTGTCGAATCCAAAAACGTACATTCCAAGTCAAGTCCGTAAGCTGTCATTTCGTGGATCGCATGCCTACGATCTGTTCCGCACAAGCTTGCGACTCTACGACATGACTGACGATGTCGACCTGTCTGGAACAGTCGCCTTTTTCGTTCTACTTTGTGTCATTGTCGGAGTTGTGCGCTAATTGTCACTCTAACGAAATACAGACTTCCCGGTCGAAATGTTGTCGATGACTACATGTCTATGATAAATACAACTGAAAATGTATAGACTTGTTCACTGCTTATTTCATCAAATAAAAGTCGATGCCAGACAACCCACATCCGTCCGTCCGAATGAGACGGAGAGACTCGAACATATCTCTCTCGGTCTCTCTCTCTCTCATCTCTCTCTCTCTCTCTCTCTCTCTCTCTCTCTCTCGCTCGGGCTCTCGCGCTCTCGCCCTCTCGCTCTCTCTGTCTCTCTCTCTCTCTCCCCCCCCTCCCTCTCTCCCTCACACACACACACACACACACACACACACACACACACACACACACACACACACACACACACACACACACACACACACACACACACACCACACACACACACACACACACCACACACACACCACCCAGCAACACATACATAACACCACCCAGCCACACATACATAACACCACCCAGCCACACATACATAACACCACCCACCCACACATACACAACACCACCCACTCACACAAACATAACACCACCCACTCACACAAACATAACACCACCCACTCACACAAACATAACACCACCCACCCACACACATATACAACACCACCCACCCACACATACATAACACCACGCACCCACACATACATAACACCACCCACCCACACATACATAGTACCACCCACCCACACATACATAACACAACCACCCCACACATATATAACACCACCCACCCACACATACATACACCACACCACCCACCCTAACCAACCCCCGCACCCCTCCCCCACTGTCCTCTTCGTACAGGATGAAGTGGACCCCCCCCCCTCCCCCACTGTCCTCTTCGTACAGGATGAAGGGGACCCCCCACACCCTCCCCCACTGTCCTCTTCGTACAGGATGAAGTGGACCCCCCACACCCCTCCCCCACTGTCCTCTTCGTACAGGATGAAGTGGACCCCCCACACCCCTCCCCCACTGTCCTCTTCGTACAGATGAAGTGGACCCCCCACACTCCCCCTCCCCCACTGTCCTCTTCGTACAGGATGAAGTGGACCCCCCACACACCCTCCCCCACTGTCTCTTCATACAGGATGAAGTGGACCCCCACACCCCTCCCCCTCCCCCACTGTCCTCTTCGTACAGGATGAAGTGGACACCCCCGCACACCCCTCCCTTACTGTCCTCTTCGTAACAGGATGAAGTGGACCCCCACACACCCCTCCCCCACTGTCCTCTTCGTACAGGATGAAGTGGACCCCCCACACCCCTCCCCCACTGTCCTCTTCGTACAGGATGAAGTGGACCCCCCCCCCCCCCCCACACCCCTCCTTACTGTCCTCTTCGTACAGGATGAAGTGGACCCCCCACACCCCTCCCTTACTGTCCTCTTCGTACAGGATGAAGTGGACCCCCACACCCCTCCCCCACTGTCCTCTTCGTACAGATGAAGTGGACCCCCCACACCCCTCCCCCACTGTCCTCTTCGTACAGGATGAAGTGGACCCCCCCCCCCCCCCCCCCCCCCCCCCCCCCCCACTGTCCTCTTCGTACAGGATGAAGGGGATCCCCCACACCCCTCCCTCACTGTCCTCATGGCACAGGATGAAGTGGACCCCCCCCCCCCCACACACACAACTCACACACACCCCTCCCCCATTGTCCTCTTCGTACAGGATGAAGTGGGCTTGACAGTTTTTACCCCAGACCGATTCTAATTAATATTAATCGTTCGGACTGCCTTGCATGCTCCGCTACACAGGAGCTCGCACCTCACGTGTGCGTGCTTAACCAATCACCAGTAGGTATGACGTCATTTCTGCCCGGGGAGCTAGCGAGCCTCAGCCGGGTCGGGCTTTTGCTGCTGGGACGCCGATGAATGCGGACGCGTTTAACGAGAGCTTTGATTTGTTTCCTAAAGATCTAGACTCTCTCTTTGACTGGTTGGAAACGAATCAAAGGAAAACGACTCGATCCGTCTTACGTCTTTGACCTGTAGTCCCTCATGATAAATTATACCATATTCAGCTTCTGGATGTGCTGTGTAATCATTCACTTCTCTCTTATACATCCAGCAGCACTGCATAAAGCAGAAGGTGATCTCATGGCCACAGCAATTGTTTAGGCTTCAGTCAGATGCGTTATGTTCCCAGTGTCACCTCACAGAAAGACACTATGATAATTCTGAGTAGGAAGAACGCAGGCGCCGCAGACAGCAAAGAATTTCGTCGGCACCCACAGACACTGATGACGGAGACTTCACCTGCAGCAGCTGCAACAGAGTCTGCCGCTCGAGGATCGGGCTCTTAGCCTTTAAACCTGATGTTATTCCTAGAATTACCATTGATAACGTTAAAGAATAGATTCTAATGGCTGAGAGCATTTCAGCAAAAGGGCATGTAAGTATTTCAAAAGGAGGATATGATGCTGGAAGAGAGCCCGTGTCTTCAGATACATACGATGGGGATAATTCATCGACGGAGGAAGAAATGTTTGATAGTTTCCCAGTCTATCCTACCATGGAGCAAGAAGAGGCAAATTCACGACAAAGATATACATGCACTCGCATGATGAAAAAGACATGTTATTTAAAGTGAAACACAATTTCTTGGTAACTGAAGGTGATCTAGACACCTTTGTTAATGATGGATGTATTGTTCAATTGACACTGTGTGTGATTTTCCTAATCCTAGACAGTGAGTGCGCTGGCCATTGACAGTAGTTAAGTTGTTTGTTAACAGTAGGAGGGCTTTTTTTAAAATAGTGTATTTTCCTCATTTTTGTACTCCCAGTTCTTATAGAACAGGGAGTACTTTACAATGGGAATGAAGAAATGCTGTCTGTGTGTCTGTGTGTGTGTCTGTCCATGGTCAAAATGTGTTCCACTAACCCCAGACAAAACTTCTGGGCCGATCTTTCTGAAAATTTGTAGGTGTGTTCATTATGGGTCACCGATGATGCCCAAAGTTTTATTTTACCAGAATAGCCATTTCTAACAGCTATAACAGCCCAAAACGGTTTTTCTTCTTTATGGAATATCTCAGAAGGTACTTGTATTTAAGATAAACTGGGAGTACGTTTATATGCTTTGCATCTTGTTGTTTATAATGTGCAAGCACAAAAAGACAACAAGTTTTGCAATATCTTGAAAGTGATGAGCATGTGAATTGTAAGCACACAAAGTCAGTCCCAAACAGACAAATGAAAAGGGACAGGTTACAAAGATGTGCATAAAGGTGTTTAGAAATAGATCTACACATAAAGACAACACATCAGAAGCCATATCTTCTGCAGTTCTTAACAGCCGTGGATTTATACATAGACAACACATCAGAAACCATATCTTCTGTAGTTCTTAATAGCCATGGATTTATACATAAAGACAACACATCAGAAACCATATCTTCTGCAGTTCTTAATAGCAGTGGGAAGTGGATGGGTTGTTTGTTGTCAGCCATTGAAAGTGGGTGTGTTTGTTGACAGCCATTGAAAGTGGGTGTGTTTGTTGACAGCCATTGAAATTGGGTTGTGTTTGTTGACAGCCATTGACAGTGGGTGTGTTTGTTGACAGCCATTGAAATTGGGTGTGTTTGTTGACAGCCATTGAAAGTGGGTGTGTTTGTTGACAGCCATTGACAGTGGGTGTGTTTGTTGACAGCCATTGAAAGTGGGTGTTTTGTTGACAGCCATTGACAGTGGGTGTGTTTGTTGACAGCCATTGACAGTGGGTGTGTTTGTTGACAGCCATTGACAGTGGATGTGTTTGTTGACAGCCATTGAAAGTGGGTGTGTTTGTTGTCAGCCATTGACAGTGGGTGTGTTTGTTGACCTCCATGTTTGAGCAGCTCTGCTGGAATATTGTCTGCTCCAGGTGATTTCCCTGCCGGAAGGGAGGGAAGGAGGGAGGGAGAGAGGAAGAGAATTTGCATTCTTTCATGCTACGTTTTCCTTCCTATAAAGATGAAACTGCGTTATCTTTATGCTACATTTCTTGGGCAACATCCACCCCTTTAAAAACAAGATTTACTTTATGATGTAGACTTAGTTTTGTTCCTCCGTTGGAAACACACACACACACACACCCCGCCCTCCCCCCCTCCCCCTCCCCCCCCCCCCCCCCCACCCCGCGAACTTTTTTCACTTATTAAGTAACAACCTGAATGCATTTCATTTTTCAAAATTATATTCATAAAGGGATAGTCTCTTTATTAATCAGTTTTTTTTTTCATTTTACAGTCACGGTGGTGGCGGATATCAGCCAGGTGTTCAGAGATGCGTGTTTCAATTGTGCGTGACGTTTCCCCTATGTAGATCTTGCCACACAGCTGGCAGTGGATGGCATATATAATGTTGCGGCTCTGACATGAGAATGTGCGTTTGACTGTGAAGGA
>CM031620.1:69089183-69102776 GCA_018398815.1 Conus ventricosus | reverse complement strand
AATTAAAATTTAGAAAAAAATCCCATAAAAAACAATAGAAACCTTTTTCCCCCCCCGGGGTTGAATTTTTTTAAGGGGGAACCTATAGAAAAAACTTAAAAAAAAAAAAAAAAAAAAAAAAAAAAAAAAAAAAAAAAAAAATTTGGGGGGTTTTCCCCAAGGGGCCAGGGGTTCCATGGCAATAAACAGGTAAAAAAATTTTTGGGAATTTTTTAAACGTTTCCGTAACCATGTTGTATGCCCTTTACAAGGTTAAGAACAGGCTAATTTTTTTCCCCCCTACCGTTTTACGTTAAAGGTTTTGCTACCAAAAAGGGGGGGTTTTTGCGTTATCATTATATCGTTTGAGGGAGACACCTTTTTAAAGAATTAATTCGTAATATAAATTTTTGGTTAAAAAAAAAAACAAGAGGGAAAAGCGGTTTTTTTGTTTTGACTTATTAATAGAGCTAAAGTAAAGTACAAAAATTTATTAAGGACTCAGTCCGGGGACTTTAAAAGCGCTTAAACCCCAAAATTTTTGTCCTTGGGGAAGAAATATGTTTTTCCGTACCCTATTTATTAGAGTAGCCCGTTTTAATGTGTGATTACGTCAATTTTAGGGGTTTTGTGAAATTTTTTGTTTAAAAACAGGTTTTAATTTTGGTAAAAGTGCGGGAAGGGCGTGCTTGGATTAAAAAGGGGGTTTTCGGCAAAAACAGGGGCCCGTGAACAAAAGAATTTCTTCTTAATGGGAATAGCGTTTCTTACACACGACGACAAGCCGCCAGTGTACTCCAAAAAGTAAGTGTTTTTAAAAACACTGATATGGCCATTTCTCTGTTTTATCATTAATTTAAACAAGCCACGTGGTTCAGTCGGGGTTTCCCATGACAGAGGGGGGTGATAAAGGTTAAAGCGGACGAAGATGTTAGATTGGGCGTGTTAGTTTCTTCTCGTCAACCTATTTCCTTGATTCTTTATTTTTTGCAACAGATTTTTGTTTCCCCTTCGGGGTGCGACAGCGGCTGGGTTTACATTTTTTTTTAAATGAAAGTATGGTAGAAAAAAAGTTGTTGGCATAAAAATTTTAAAACACGAGTTCGTCGAAAGGATAAAAGGGAGAATTAAAGCGGGGCAAAAAGAACGAGCCCCTCATTGAGATTTTTTGTAAGATCAATGGGATTTCCAAATCTGATCGGAGACTAGGTGCAGATTGTATGCGCTCTTTCGAAAATTTCCAAACATTCCCAACATGTCGGAAAGGCCATAAGACAAACAACGCAGAAATTCAGATGCAGCAAAGACCTTTGCCAGTTCCAATAACTTTCATAACAGACACAAATGATCAAACACATGTCAACTGTGGTAAGATTTGAATCTCTCAGGGCCCCAGCGTATAGCCTACTGTAGACGTGTGCGCGCTGGTGTGTGTTCATCCAGTGGGTGAGCCAGCGTGTTAATTGGAGAGCACGGACGTGAGTGTGCAAACGTTCATGTGTGAGTGTGTGGTGTGAGAGAGTGAGTGAGTGAGTGTGTGTGCGTGCGTGCGTGCGTGCATGCGTGCGTGTGTGCGTGCGTGCGTGCGTGTGTGTGTGCGCGCGCGCGCGCGCGCGCGTGTGTGTGTGTGTGTGTGTGTGGTGTGTGTGTGTGTGTGTGTGTGGTGTTGTGGGGAGAGGGGGGAGGGTTAGGAGTTGTTCTTATTGTTATGTGTGTGTATGTGTGTGGGGGGGGGGGGGGCGCGGTATGCGCATGCCGTATATGTGGTATTTGATGGTCTTGTTCTTGTTCTTGATCTTAAGTCATCTTCTGAACATTCACGCACGCAGTCCCTATACACACAACACACACACAACACATACACACACACACACACCACGCACACATGCGCACACGCGCATGCAACACACGCGCGCGCACGCGTATACACACACGCGCGTGCACGCGTATACACACACACACACACACACACACACACACACACACACACACACACACACATCACACACACACACACACACACACACACACACACACAACACACACACCACCACACACACACCACTCACTCACTCACTCACTCACACACACACAAATCTGTGCGCGTACATCCGCTCGTCCTGCGCACACACATGTACATATACGTGCATGTGCACGTCCACACCCACACGCGTGCGCACATACACGCATGCACATGAACGCACATGCGCACAAGCCCACATACAAAGACACACACATATATATATACACACATATATGTACACATATATATGCAGATACGTGTGTGTGCTCACCAACCACAGATCACACGCACACACACGCACATGCACACGCACTTCTGCACACGCAAACACACGCACACATACATGCAGGCACACACACACACACACCACACACACACACACCACACACACACACACACACACACACACACACACAGGTACGCACGCACGCACGCACGCGCACACACACGTGTGCGCATACATACACAAGCGCGCACACACGCATACGCACACACACATGCGCAATGCACACACATGGGCCTGTGCCTACACATCCATAACACACACATGTGTACATTCACTACACACACATAAAAAAAATGAAAAAATAAAAAAGACAACCAATGTTAGGTACACCCTCAAGGTCTGCCCAGCGCATTGGGCTAATGCGTATGTCAGACATCTGCTAAGTCGTAGCCACGAGCCCCTCTTCTTCAGTTTCTCATCTTAGTTGTTAATTCATTTATCCGTCAGCTTAAAAATACGTAGTGTGGTCTCAAAACTTATACTGTTCAAAAAAGTTAAGGACCAACATTGAGAATGCACAAAAACTTTTAAAAATTCACAAAAATTCAATTGTACCGCCTTTGTGGTCCAAAAAATTGAACCACACGCACAAACTGATAGTGAATGCGGCAACTGCAATTTTGTGGCACACATTTCTCACGTGCCTTGAAAAACACGTGTCGCGACTTGTCATTTTTGGAACAAATTGGGGGGGGGAATTTCTTATGCGTATGGGATCTAAGGAGCATGTGCTGAATCAAAACCATGTGAAGCCGAGCTAAATCAGGCTGTAGGTCATAAAGTAGCCTATGCTCAACCAAATGTCTTTAAAAGCCACTGTACTGGCGAAAAATGCAATGCAAACAACATGCCTCCACATCGAAGACTGAACGAGCTGGATCGAGGAAGAGCATAGGATGGCTCCAAGAAGGAGTTTTCAGTCCGGAAGTGGCACGGAGACTTGGGGTTCACACTCTGTTGTTATCAGACTCAGACAACGCTTTCAAGACACAGGAAGAGTGCAAGAAACGACCACGCTCTGGTCGACGCAGAATAACAACACCACGAGAGGACCGATACATGAAAGGCAAGCCACACAATAAGAACAGCAAGTGCAAACAACATCAGACGTCACCTTAGAGATGCCACCAACACTGTTGTCAGTGATCAGACCATACGAAACCGCCTACACGCCGCTAACCTCCGTGCTCGACGACCAGCCATAAGACCCCGTTTGGCTGATGCCCACAAAAGCAGCACGCCGAGTATGGTGCACGCAGCACGTGAGATGTACACATGAACAGTGGGCTAACGTGATGTTTACAGACGAGTCGCGGTTCTGCCGTGATCCCACCGATAGACGGAACAGGGTCTGGAGACGCCGTGGGGAGCGTTTTACAGAAGAAGCTGTCCTGGAAAGGAACCGCTATGGTGGGGGATCCGTTATGATTTGGGGCGGCATAAGCACACGCTACAGAACGGTTCTCTACAATGTGGCAGGAAACTTGAATGGTGTTCGCTACCAAACAGAGATTTTGAAAACCCCTGGTGCTGCCAGCCCTTCAACAGTTTGGGGACCTCAGGCAGTCTTTCAAGACGACAATGCACGGCCCATCGCCCCAGAGCAGTAACACGTTTCTCCAAGCTGCTGGTGTCAACAGAATGCAGGTGGCCTGCAAACAGCCCAGACCTGAACCCCATCGAACATCTTTGGGATAAGCTGGGCCGGAGACTGCAGCAGCGTCGTCCTCCTGCTAACCTGGGTCAGCTGTTTGAGTCACTCCAGCAGGAGTGGGCTGCTGTCCCCAGGCCTTTCTGCGCACACTGGTGAACTCAAAGCGACAACGCTGCCTTGAATGCCTACATTGAATAAACACTCCTCTGTGACTTTCAAATTTGGGGGGTGGGGGTGTTTGCACTGCGCTCGATTCCAGTTTGTTGATTCCTCGGACTTGTCATTGTCTTTACACACTTTTCACATATTCAATAAATTCATGTTACACTTGGAGATTGATCACTTCCCAGTTTTCTTTTTTATAAGTCAGTGAAATGTTGGTCCTTAATTGTTTTTGAACAGTATATATGGACTAGTCCGCACGCACTGACGCCTCCTTGATGAAACTGAAACTGAAACTGATCTACCAGGCCCTGTATGTTGGACATCTGCGCTGTTGATAAGAATATTTGAGTAATGTCTCGAAACGTGTCCTAATGCAGACGGCTCTGAACAGTGTGGCTCTAATAGTCCAATAGCACAGTCAACAATTCTGGGTAGAGAATCCACATGGGATAGAAAAATCCCTCGAATCACAGGGTTCGACCCAGAAACCTTCCATCCCAACACCATTGACAATACCATTGCGCCTCAGTGGTTGGTTAATCAATGTCTCAAAATATTACCATAGAAGAAACTAGTTCAACCACAAAGCAGTCCAGCTTTTGTAAAATCAGCGCAGTTTTCATGGTGTTATCATTGTCCATGTCTTATATCGTAAAACAAAAAAATGCATGTTCGCTTATTTGGGCATGTATTGCAGGAAAGGGAATCCGTGTTAAAAAAAACAACTGCATGTTTGTCGACTATCAAAAGGGGTCTTGAATGTATTGCAATTCGTTTTTTTGTAGACTTTTCCTCCACGATCTCAAAGGAGCTAAGGACACCTACAAGCTGTAATAATTTGTCATCATCGAGTCTCGTATGTATGAGGAGAACTACTTTTTGTTTTCTGATCATTGATCTCTCTGGTTCTAAACCGTTTTTAAAGCACTATTACTACGGATCATTTTTGTCATATTTGTTATTCTTATTTGCACTTTTGCCTGCCATTTTATTGGTCCATGATTAATCTGAACAAATACGAAAAGCCTTAAATCAGTCAGACTAGATCACAATCTGACAGTTTGGGGGTCAACTAACTGGTGGTTTGAACGTGTGTTTTTTTAATGTATGTGCATGTTTGCATGAACGTGCATGCTAGTGTACATGTGCGAGCGCGTGTGCATGCGCTTCAGTTTCACTTGAGGCAGCCAACTCCCGTGCACATTTCATCTTGAATTGTAGCATTCTTCGCTTCATTCTTCAGTGCTGCTTACGTATTTGCTGTCCCTCTGCCTACATTCCTGCTGGTTTTCCTGTATTGGTGCATGCTGCTCCCCCCCCCCCCCCCCCCCCCCCCATCCCATTTCTTTAGGGTGGGGTTGTGGGAGGGAAACACTGGGGCATGTATATATACGCATGTACGTGTGTATGCCCGTGTGTGTGTGTGTGTGTGTGTGTGTGTGTGTGGTGTGTGTGTGTGTGTGTGTGTGTGTGTGTGTGTGTGTGTGTGCAGGAGAGTATGTGTGTGCGTGTCAATGTAATGTGCACGCATTAAAAACTCGTATATGTCAATGGTTAGAAGAGGCGGGTAAGTTGGGTGGGCGCTGCAAGAGTGAGGCAGTGGGAGTCGAGGCAATTTTCTCTTATTCTTTTTCAAACTTTGCCATGCTATCTCCTTTTTCATAAAAAACCTGGGTGCTCAGCATTTTTCCACATCACATGTACTCCTTTCCAGCCTGTATGAATGTTTAAAATGTAACACGAGAACCACTTTAGAGAAAAAAAAATCCTAAGATGGGCAAACTCAAATAGATGTTCCCTGCAAAATGTGTATTTTCAGGTGGCAGATATGTATCAGACAATGGATTAGACGGCTCCACAAAATGGGTCGGTAATAATCTGATCATATAGTTGTTACTTTAAAGGATTCTAGCGTCAAGACCACTTATGAAAACAAACTTTTTTCCTGGCAGAGTGTATGAACTTTGAACCAAATCTTTAACCAAACATTTCAATACTTTTTTTGTCAGAAACGAACTATTGGATGAATTGCAGCCAATTTAGTAGTTAATTAGCATACTGTACAAATTTTTTACTCTGGTGTGCTGTGTGTCAAAATGAATGCTCCTGCTCTTCCTCTTCTATTATTTTGAAAGTATAAAAGGCGTTTTTTTTTTTAAGTTTCACGCTAGAGATGTAAATTCTTTTTACTCAAATCCTCATGCAACCAGAAAATATTTCAAACTGGTTTTTTTGTATTTCATTTCTGTGCCAGATTCTAAGTATTTCTGGAAGAGAAGAAAAAAAAAATCAGAAACAAACAGTACTTTCCCATACTACGGTTGAAGCCGCTTATAACGAAGTTGGATGTAACGAATGCCGGATATAACGAAGCAAATAGGTTGGTCTCCGCAAAAATCCTTCTTTACATAACTGATAATACGTCGGATGTAACGAAGTCAGATATAACGAAATGTCGCTTATAACAAAATGATTTGGGGGTCCCCAGAGGGTACTTACGCCGGTTATAACGCAATCGCCGCTTTCAACGAATCATATGTTTGGGCCCGTGAAGAGATCGAGCCGGATATAACAAAATGGTTACATCTGCGTCGGAAACGATTTCTCGGAAATGGTTGGTTAGTTCGCCGTGATGTAGGCCTATATTGCTTCGTGTGGCCGCTTGCTATTCTAGGGAGACAGAGGAGTGCCGCCACAGCACATGATGTAGATCATTTTATACGTTGCTCAAATGGAACTTACACGTTTATAGGCTACACGTTTATAGGCTACATGCGTTCGGCTAGCTGCATAACTTTAAACACACTTCACATAGGTAAATTTTAGGTACCCACTGGAGACAATCAAACAAGAAGTTCGACAAAACTGCTGGAAGTGTATGTACTTGGGTGCCTTTGTGTAATCATGTGGACTGCTGTGTTACGAGGATGAAAAACAATTTCATTATCCTTTTGAGATCTTTCTCTTCACGGTTCATAGTTGAGTTTTTGTTGTTGTTGTTGTTGTTGTTGTTGTTTTTCAGACCATGCTGTGGCAATAATTAACCTCATTGTTCTGTCAAAGTGTGATATTTGAGGCATTTTTTTCTGTCCAGTATACCAACAATCATCCTTTTCTGTTGTTCCACAGAATGTGAGAATTTGAGGAATTTCTTTTCTGTTTCGTCCAGCTGTGGTAACAGTTATCAATTTCTGTTGTTTCCCAGAATGTGAGGATTTTTTTTAAAGTCCAATGTGGCAACAATCATCCTTTTCTATTGTTTGATAGAATGTGAACATTTGCATATCAGACATTATGACTGCCTTTTCCATAACTGTATATGGGTGATCTGGATGATTACTGTTAGGTGTGAAGAACTCTTGATTGTACACACTAAGAAATAATAACACATCTAGACTTTTGCAGCAATAAATGGAGAAGGGTGTGAAATTATCATTTTCTTTCAAGACTTATTGAGACACTAAAATTTCTGGTTATTGTGATTTCTTGTCAGAGCTGTGACAAGCAACAACAACGAAAGTGCTCTCCAGTACGGCAGAGTGCGTGTATTAAGTAAATTACTTAAGAGTTTATTTCAATACCAGTGCCTACTCCAATCTGAGGAGACGCCTCTGAGAGGAGCGCCTAGGTCGCGTTTCGTTCCCAGTAGTATCTTAGGCACCGGGAAGGCAAAAGTCCAACCCCCCCCCCCCCCCCCCCCCCCCCCTTCCCTTCCCGAGGATACAAAAGGTGACTGATGATGGGGGAGGGAGATTGTCCCCGGTTCTTGGTTTTAAAAAGGGAACTCGGGGGGGAAGGGGAGGGAGACAGAGCCGTCCCTAGGAAGGCAATGCCCCTGGGGTCCCATGGGGGGGGCAAATCTCCCGGGCGAACAGAAGCAGTGCATAAAGAAAGGGGTTTTGAAGAGGGGTCAAAGGGGTTTGGAGGCAAAGGCTCGAACGGGGCTTCCGTGTGAAAGGGGTTTTGGACGACTGAGAGATCCCCTGACGTTGTGAGCTCCCGTATGTGTCCGCGCAGAAGGGTTTCCCAGCGAGTGGCCCACTGAGGAGGGTTTGCTCGAAGAGTTTTTTTGACGGAGCGTGCCCCCCCCCCCCCTCCCCCTTTGGGTTATAAAAGGCTCCCGTAGTGTTTCCATAAAGAAAACGTGTCACGGGACATGGGGGGGGAATTTGGGAAAGGAGGCAAGTCTGACTGCCCCCAGTTCCAAGATGTTGATGTGCTTTACCCCTCCGGGTCCCACGACCGGGGGCATAAAGGGGTCCATGGGGGCCCCCGCCCCCTTTGGATCGTCCGTGAGAGTTCCCGTGGCTGGGTGGGACGGGAAAAGGGAACTCCAGAGTCCACGCCGAGGGTCCCCGCCCTCGTCCCTGGCCCAGGGAACCTAAGGCCCCCGGGGTGGACGGTCCCCGCGGAAGTTGGCCCCCGAGACAGAAAACCCCGCGGAGTTGCCGTTTTAGGACCCCGCCCCGGGGGAAAGATGGGGGCCCCAAAAAACCATCACCCCAAAGGGGAGAAGTCAGGTTCTGGCCCGAGTGGGGGGAAGGACAGGTGAGAGATAGGTCTGAAGCGTGTGGGCCTCTCATTGGTGGGGGGGACACATTGTGGGGAAGGAATGCATGCCCCGGAAGGAGAAGGTTGATGGGGTGATTCGATTTGTTCGTGCTGGTGACAAACCCATTTGGAACAAGAGAGGAGTTGGGGGGGTATGGGCTTGGCCCAAAAGGGGTTAAGAAGGGGCCAGGGGGGGGCCAGTCGTGAGGTAACAAGGGGCGATTGCCGTCCTGTCGGGTACGAGGCCCTCCCTTGACCACCTTTGTGAAAAGGAGGGGTCAAGTGGAAAGGGCCCAAGGGGAGCACCCTTAATGGAACACCCATCCTGCCCGGGCCAAAACCCAAGGTAGCGTCTGTACAAATGGGTAATGAGGATTTGGAAATAGGCTCCTGGATCGATCGAGGGGGGCCCATTCCGGGGGGTTGAGTCTCTGATTGGGACTGAGTGTATCTTGAACTTTGCCTTCTTGAGGTACTTTTCTGAGGGGGGAGGGCGAGATGGGCCCCACCCCCCCCCCCCCCCCTGAGCTTGGGAAGCGAATAGGGGGAGTAGAACCCCGGAGTGGGGTTGGTTAATTCCGTGATGACCCTTTGGGAGAAGGTCTGAGACTTCCTCCTGGAGCACATCCGCTTGGGCAGGAGAAGGCTGGTGGGGGGAGGGGGGAGCACACGAGTGAAGGCATTCGGGGCCCAGGGTAGACGGTACCGCTCCTATAAGACCGCTACTATCCATGGGTTGAGACCCATCCGTCTCCACTGGTGGACATGTCTGGAGAGACTGCCGGCCAGAGGGGCGAAGGGCCGCAGGAGAGGCCCCGAACTGGAGGTGACGAGGGGGTTCTGTGATGTCCCGTGTCGTTCTGCAGTGTGGGCGATGGTAGCAGTCTGCATTCTCCCTGTGCAAGGTCCCCCGGGGTGGGGCGGGGGGAGGGCGGTGGAAGGACCTCTTGTCATTTCCATGGGGGCTGTTTCTGTCGGTCAAACCAAAAATTTGTATTCCGTGGGGTCTTGTTGGGTCGAGCGAGGGGGATGTGTGCTGCACAGGGCGAGCGGTGCCGGTGAAGCAGGCTTCCATTATGGGTGGGGCTCTGGAGGGAGGGGCTGAGGGGAGGGGGGGTTAAAGGGCCGGGGGTCGGAATAGACGGGGGGGGGGGGGGGGGGGGGGGGGGGCGTCGGACCAGCTGCCTAGGAAGCTGCCTCCTAATTTTGTTCAGTAGTGTGTGTGTGAAGAATGCAGCCGCATAATCGCCAAAGGGCGACTGGTCTTGTCCCGGAATACACTGGAGGGTCACTTTTGCTTGGGGAGGTTTAGCTTTCTGAAAAAAGCGTCTCTGTATGCAAGCACACAGTTGTAATGGCTCTTGGCTACGCTGCTGCCACAGCCGAAAGATGACGAGATATCCTGTTTACCAAGACCTGCATCATCGGGTAAAAAAAACAAAACAACGTATGTCAGTCTCTTGTGTGTCAGAGGCAGGTGTGTCAGACGACACAGATGCTGAGTCGTCCTCCTCAGGACAAATTTCAGCAGCACGTTACGTGAGCAGGTCAAAGAAGACGTGACTCGCAGTAACGTGTTGGATGCCGAATCTGGCGGTGTGGTCCCATTCTTCCAGCGTTTTAAAGCGGAATAGATGCAGCAGAAGTAGAGCTGAGTTTGGGATCAACCAGCGGTCAGATGGGGGAACGGCAAGTTCCCTGGCCACAGGGTTGTCCTATCAAAGAGGGAGGGATTTCAGGCTGCCGGGGGGTCCTGAGGAAGGTACCCACAGAGGCTGCCCCCGAGCCGAAAGTGATTCCTTCCCTGGAGGAGGGACGACCTGCACACCCCGGGACAAAGTTGCCGGACGCTCCCATATGGAAGACAGAAATTTGAGGTGTGACAATTTTGGGGGTGTACGCTTGGGCGGGTGGCCGGAGCCAAGCGTGACATGGGGAAGATTTGGTCCGAAGGAGGGTCTCCCTGGAGAGAGGTTGGGGCGCCATTGTTCAATGGCTGCGAAGTCACTAGAAGGTGAGGATTGCTCTTCCACACCATCCTCAAAAGCGGGAGGGAAGTCGTCCTGGGGAGGTTGAGGGTGGTTCAACTGGATGAGACAATGAATGGGGTGCGTAGGAGTCCCGCCCTAGCCGAGAGGTCTACGGGAGAGGCGAGGGCGGGTCTGTGGTAGCTCCATGATCGGCGACAGACAAGCGCGGGAATGTCCATCGTGCTGATCGGACAGCACCTGAGGGAAGCGGACCAAGGTCAAACCAGCGAGAGGAAGTTGGATGCCACAGACGACCGGAGAGCTGATGAGTGTCTGCATCAAGCCACTGGTCCGTCAGAGGGGCATAGAGCCACCGGTCCCTTTGGAGGAAAGTGGGCTGTTGCATCCGGGGGCAGAATTTCCATGGGGGCCCGGGTAACCTGAAGCACCATGGGGGGGGATTGGGAAGCCGATGCGTTTGCTCACCCCACCCCTCACCCCCAGGAGTGCACCGCCGCATGCACATCCCGAGTGTGGTCCGTGTGGGAACCATGGTCAACAGAGAGAGAGTAGTCCGAAGGTTGCCTAGGGGAGCGGTGGAGTGAGCGCCAGCCGAACCCCCTTCATGTCAGTAACCGGAGTGGTAGGGGGATCGAAGATCGCCCGCACCATTATCCAGATCACGCATGACGGACCCGGAGGTTACCCGATGTCCCGCGGGTCGATCCTACCCCCGGAGGAACAGGACTGTGGACGTTGCCCAAGTGGGGAACAGAATAAGTCCGATCCCCAATGTCCTGTGCCCCTAGGGGATAGTTCGCAAGTTGATCAGGGAGAATCGATCGGCGTGGGTCCGGCTCACGCAGGTCTGGATGTGTCAGGATCTGCGCGCCAGACCCAGGCCCCAGTTTGCTCCTGCCAGGGAGAGGGCTCCACCCTGCCACCGAAAAATGGCGCTGAGAGTACACAACTGGTGGCTGCATCCATGTGCTATAGAGGGAGCGCCATGAGACTGAGTGCTATCAGTGGGGGGGGAAGGCTGATGGCCTGAGTCCGTGTGAGCGAGTGACATGTGCCGATCCCGAGGTGAACATGTCACTCGGCCGGTCACGAAGTCAGCATGTGGAAAATTATCCGGGTACTGCTGGCCGCGTGACTCAGCATGATAGCGAGAGGAGAGGGTGGCCAAGTGCTGAGTCATTGTGCCGGCCACCTTCTCCCTTATTTGTCTCCGTAAAGCGGCTGACACACGAGCCTCCCTGCCCGTACGCTTCGAAGCACCGTCGAACCCGATCCCAAACGTAGCGTCTGTCATAGTAAACGTACATCTGAAACGGACTTCGGCATCCAGTTCAACCCGACCCAGGGTTCATACAGATTTCCATACAAAAAAAATTAAAGACTTTTTAAGGACTTTTGAAGCACCTTTTTTTTAATTTAAGGACTTATTTCATGGATAATTTTAAGAAAAATAATAATGAAATTCAGACACAAATTAAATCATTTGCTGTTACTCTTCAATACTCACATCATGGATTTCCCTGCGAGCATAGATTTTAGGAATCTCAGCTGTTATTGTTAATATCAGTATAGATACAAATGTTTGTTACACTACAGCAGAGCAAAGTAGGATTCTCACTTCTTGTGATCAACTGACAAAAATGTTTGAAAATGTTTCGCTGTAACACAACAGATTCCCAACTTTGCAGTGACAAAAATGTTTGTTTGCCTGACTCCATAAGAATTTCAGTTCTTGTCAAACTTGTTTGTTGAAGTCACTGAGGGTAAAATGCCTCTATAACTAAAACGCTACACGTCACAACACTGGGGGCATAAACATCAAAACACTGAGAGGATGCAAGTTTTTCTCTCTCCACACTGAAACTGTTTGGTACTGCACAGTCCGAGAACATTCGATGGAACAGATTTGAACTGCTTTCACACGAATGAAAGCTGTAATGACTTGTCACTACTTTTAAAAATCCTCAGTATTTCAGATTTCATTGCCTCTGTTTAAAAGGGCTCAGGCTTTCACTGACATCTGAGTTGGAGCTGTTTCTGTTGGTTGGTGAACTGCTAGAAGTGATGGGCTGGTCGCTCGTTGTAGAATTAAAACAACACCAACTCGAAACTCGAACTGCAGGATATGAAACCTTTATCAGTCGCAGTGATTTTTTCCTTTTCTATGGCTATTTACAGCCGATTCCTCCCATTGTACTAATGTCTATGATCTTCTTGCAAATGCAGCAAAAGGCCTTGCTTCTGTCTCCACCTGGGTCTGCCTGCAGCCATTCTTTGTACTCGTCTTTTTCCAGCCAATCCATTATAAACAAACACTTCGCCGGCATGCTGACTTCTCAATTTCAAAATGGAGGAACATTCATCACATACTATAAAGGCCGGTAACTCGGTGTTTTGACCTATAGCAGACGACGCATCGGTGAGATCGTCAATCTCAACCCGACTTCATTTTTCTTTTTTTTTAATTCAATTTCAAGCCTTTTTTTGTAACAAACTCGAGATTTTACACACACTTTATTCAAAATCATAGCAGTGACAAAATTAAGGACTTTTTAAAGACCTTTCAGCAAAAGCATGATTTTTAAGGACTTTTAAGGCCTTAAAAAGTATGCCCTCAAAATGAAGGACTTTTAAGGACCGTACGAACCCTGCCGACCGTTCGAGATACACCGTGATCTATTCGAAACGGACAGTTAGTATCCTCCAACCAATCAACGCTCAGCACTGAGCCAACACCCATGACAAAGGAAAAATGGCGTCGTCCAGCAAGGCGGTCAGACTGTCCGATTCGGAGAGAAACATTTGATTGAATCGTACCAAGGCCATGATTTGCTTTGGAATGTCAACTCATAAAATTATAAGAATCTAAATATTCGAGAAAAAGCTTCGTTCAGAATTACAGTCCCTTCTGAACGGCATGTGGGATCAACTCGGGTTTTAAAAA
>CM031620.1:69037565-69082565 GCA_018398815.1 Conus ventricosus | reverse complement strand
TACCAAACAGAGATTTTGCAACCCCTGGTGCTGCCAGCCCTTCAACAGCTTGGACCTCAGGCAGTCTTTCAAGACGACAATGCACGGCCCCATCGCACCAGAGCAGTAAACACGTTTCTCCAAGCTGCTGGTGTCAACAGAATGCAGTGGCCTGCAAACAGCCCAGACCTGAACCCCATCGAACATCTTTGGGATAAGCTGGGCCGGAGACTGCAGCAGCGTCGTCCTCCTGCTAACCTGGGTCAGCTGTTTGAGTCACTCCAGCAGGAGTGGGCTGCTGTCCCCCAGGCCTTTCTGCGCACACTGGTGAACTCAAAGCGACAACGCTGCCTTGAATGCCTACATTGAATAAACACTCCTCCTGTGACTTTCAAATTTGGGGGTGGGGGTGTTTGCACTGCGCTCGATTCCAGTTTGTTGATTCCTCGGACTTGTCATTGTCTTTACACACTTTTCACATATTCAATAAATTCATGTTACACTTGGAGATTGATCACTTCCCAGTTTTCTTTTTTATAAGTCAGTGAAATGTTGGTCCTTAATTGTTTTTGAACAGTATATATGGACTAGTCCGCACGCACTGACGCCTCCTTGATGAAACTGAAACTGAAACTGATCTACCAGGCCCTGTATGTTGGACATCTGCGCTGTTGATAAGAATATTTGAGTAATGTCTCAGAAACGTGTCCTAATGCAGACGGCTCTGAACAGTGTGGCTCTAATAGTCCAATAGCACAGTCAACAATTCTGGGTAGAGAATCCACATGGGATAGAAAAATCCCTCGAATCACAGGGTTCGACCCAGAAACCTTCCATCCCAACACCATTGACAATACCATTGCGCCTCAGTGGTTGGTTAATCAATGTCTCAAAATATTACCATAGAAGAAACTAGTTCAACCACAAAGCAGTCCAGCTTTTGTAAAATCAGCGCAGTTTTCATGGTGTTATCATTGTCCATGTCTTATATCGTAAAACAAAAAAATGCATGTTCCGCTTATTTGGGCATGTATTGCAGGAAAGGGAATCCGTGTTAAAATAACAACTGCATGTTTGTCGACTATCAAAAGGGGTCTTGAATGTATTGCAATTCGTTTTTTTGTAGACTTTTCCTCCACGATCTCAAAAGGAGCTAAGGACACCTACAAGCTGTAATAATTTGTCATCATCGAGTCTCGTATGTATGAGGAGAACTACTTTTTGTTTTCTGATCATTGATCTCTCTGGTTCTAAACCGTTTTAAAGCACTAGTACTACGGATCATTTTTGTCATATTTGTTATTCTTATTTGCACTTTTGCCTGCCATTTTATTGGTCCATGATTAATCTGAACAAATACGAAAAGCCTTAAATCAGTCAGACTAGATCACAATCTGACAGTTTGGGGGTCAACTAACTGGTGGTTTGAACGTGTGTTTTTTTAATGTATGTGCATGTTTGCATGAACGTGCATGCTAGTGTACATGTGCGAGCGCGTGTGCATGCGCTTCAGTTTCACTTGAGGCAGCCAACTCCAGTGCACATTTCATCTTGAATTGTAGCATTCTTCGCTTCATTCTTCAGTGCTGCTTACGTATTTGCTGTCCCTCTGCCTACATTCCTGCTGGTTTTCCTGTATTGGTGCATGCTGCCTCCCCCCCCCCCCCCCCCCCCACTCCCCATTTCTTTAGGGTGGATTGTGGGAGGGAAACACTGGGGCATGTATATATACGCATGTACGTGTGTATGCCCGTGTGTGTGTGTGTGTGTGTGTGTGTGTGTGTGTGTGTGTGTGTGTGTGTGTGTGTGTGTGTGTGTGTGTGTGTGTGCAGGAGAGTATGTGTGTGCGTGTCAATGTAATGTGCACGCATTAAAAACTCGTATATGTCAATGGTTAGAAGAGGCGGGTAAGTTGGGTGGGCGCTGCAAGAGTGAGGCAGTGGGAGTCGAGGCAATTTTCTCTTATTCTTTTTCAACTTTGCCATGCTATCTCCTTTTTCATAAAAAACCTGGGTGCTCAGCATTTTTCCACATCACATGTACTCCTTTCCAGCCTGTATGAATGTTTAAAATGTAACACGAGAACCCACTTTAGAGAAAAAAAAATCCTAAGATGGGCAAACTCAAATAGATGTTCCCTGCAAAATGTGTATTTTCAGGTGGCAGATATGTATCAGACAATGGATTAGACGGCTCCACAAAATGGGTCGGTAATATCTGATCATATAGTTGTTACTTTAAAGGATTCTAGCGTCAAGACCACTTATGAAAACAAACTTTTTTCCTGGCAGAGTGTATGAACTTTGAACCAAATCTTTAACCAAACATTTCAATACTTTTTTTGTCAGAAACGAACTATTTGGATGAATTGCAGCCAATTTAGTAGTTAATTAGCATACTGTACAAAATTTTTTACTCTGGTGTGCGTGTGTCAAAATGAATGCTCCTGCTCTTCCTCTTCTATTATTTTGAAAGTATAAAAGGCGTGTTTTTTTTAAGTTTCACGCTAGAGATGTAAATTTCTTTTTACTCAAAATCCTCATGCAACCAGAAAATATTTCAAACTGGTTTTGTGTATTTCATTTCTGTGCCAGATTCTAAGTATTTCTGGAAGAGAAGAAAAAAAAAATCAGAAACAAACAGTACTTTCCCATACTACGGTTGAAGCCGCTTATAACGAAGTTGGATGTAACGAATGCCGGATATAACGAAGCAAATAGGTTGGTCTCCGCAAAAATCCTTCTTTACATAACTGATAATACGTCGGATGTAACGAAGTCAGATATAACGAAATGTCGCTTATAACAAAATGATTTGGGGGTCCCCAGAGGGTACTTACGCCGGTTATAACGCAATCGCCGCTTTCAACGAATCATATGTTTGGGCCCGTGAAGAGATCGAGCCGGATATAACAAAATGGTTACATCTGCGTCCGGAAACGATTTCTCGGAAATGGTTGGTTAGTTCGCCGTGATGTAGGCCTATATTGCTTCGTGTGGCCGCTTGCTATTCTAGGGAGACAGAGGAGTGCCCGCACAGCACATGATGTAGATCATTTTATACGTTGCTCAAAATGGAACTTACACGTTTATAGGCTACACGTTTATAGGCTACATGCGTTCGGCTAGCTGCATAACTTTAACACAACTTCACATAGGTAAATTTTTAGGTACCCACTGGAGACAATCAAACAAGAAGTTCGACAAAACTGCTGGAAGTGTATGTACTTGGGTGCCTTTGTGTAATCATGTGGACTGCTGTGTTACGAGGATGAAAAACAATTTCATTATCCTTTTGAGATCTTTCTCTTCACGGTTCATAGTTGAGTTTTTGTTGTTGTTGTTGTTGTTGTTTGTTGTTTTTCAGACCAGCTGTGGCAATAATTAACCTCATCTGTTCTGTCAAAGTGTGATATTTGAGGCATTTTTTTCTGTCCAGTATACCAACAATCATCCTTTTCTGTTGTTCCACAGAATGTGAGAATTTGAGGAATTTCTTTTCTGTTTCGTCCAGCTGTGGTAACAGTTATCAATTTCTGTTGTTTCCCAGAATGTGAGGATTTTTTTTAAAGTCCAATGTGGCAACAATCATCCTTTTCTATTGTTTGATAGAATGTGAACATTTGCATATCAGACATTATGACTGCCTTTTCCATAACTGTATATGGGTGATCTGATGATTACTGTTAGGTGTGAAGAACTCTTGATTGTACACACTAAGAAATAATAACACATCTATGACTTTTGCAGCAATAATGGAGAAGGGTGTGAAAATTATCATTTTCTTTTCAAGACCTTATTGAGACACTAATAATTTCTGGTTATTGTGATTTCTTGTCAAGCTGTGACAAGCAACAACAACGAAAGTGCTCTCCAGTACGGCAGAGTGCGTGTATTAAAGTAAATTACTTAAGAGTTTATTTCAATACCAGTGCCTACTCCAATCTGAGGAGACGCCTCTGAGAGGAGCGCCTAGGTCGCGTTCGTTCCCAGTAGTATCTTAGGCACCTGGAAGGGCACAAGTCCATGTCCCCCCCCCCCCCCCCCCTTTCTTCCTTCCCGAGGATATCGGAGAGTGATCTGATGATGAGGGAGGGAGATGCTGTGCCGGTTCTTGGTTCTTAGAAAGGAACTCGGGAGGAACCGGAGGGAGACAGAGCCGTCCCTATGGAAGGCAATGTCCCTGGGGTCACCACTGAGGGCATGGATCTCGCTACGCTGGCGAACAGAAGCGAGTGCATGAAGAAAGGTGGTTTTGAAAGAGAGGTCAAAGGGGATTGGAGGCTAAAGGCTCGAACGGCGGCTTCCTGTGTGCAGGAGGGATTTGGACTGACTGAGAGAGTCCGCTAGAACGTTGTGAGCTCCCGCTATGTGTCTCGCGCAGAAGGAGATTCCCAGCGAGTGGTACCAGCTGAGGAGGGCTTCTGCTCGAAGAGTGAGTTTGACGGAGCGTGCCCCCCCCCCCCCCTCCCCCTTTGTGTATATAACAGGCTACCGTAGTGTTGTCCATGAAGAGGAGAACGTGTCACTGTGTGACATGGGGTTGGAATTGGAGGAGAGCAAGTCTGACTGCCTCCAGTTCCAAGATGTTGATGTGCATTTGAGCCGTCCTGGGGTCCCACGAACGGAGGCATAAAGGTGGTCCATGTGGGCGCCCCAGCCCGTGTTGGATACGTCCGTGTAGAGTTCCAGTGGCTGGGTGGACGGGAAATGGGAACTCCAGATGTCCACGCGAGGAGTCCAGCCACTCGTCCGTGGCCCAGTGGAACCATAGGCCCAAGGGGATGGACTGGTCCCAGCGTCCGGAAGTCTGGGACCACCGAGATCAGAACTCCGCTGGAGTTGCCGTTTGAGGACCCTGCCCAGGGGAATGATGTGGCCAAAGATTCCATCATCCCAAGGAGAGAAGTCAGGGTTCTGGCCGAGGTGTGGGTGGACAGGAGCAGGTGAGAGATGAGGTCTGAGATGCGTGTGGACCTCTCATTGGTGGGGGCGACCATCATTGTGCGGGAATGGAATGTCATGCCCAGGAAGGAGAAGCGTTGACTGGGGATGAGTTCGCATTTGTTCGTGCTGGTGACAAACCCTAGTTTGGAACAGAGATGTAGGAGTTGGGTGGTATGGGCTTGGCACAGGGCTTAAGAAGGTGCCAGGATGAGCCAGTCGTCGAGGTAGACAAGGAGGCGATTGCCGTCCTGTCTGGCTAGCGAGGCCATCTCCTTGACCACCTTTGTGAAAAGGAGGGGTGCAAGTGAGAGGCCGAAGGGGAGCACCTTGAACTGGAACACCCGATCCTGCCAGACAAACCGAAGGTAGCGTCTGTACACTGGATAGATGAGGATTTGGAAATAGGCGTCCTTGAGATCGATCGAGGCGGCCCAGTCCTGGTGGTGGATAGAGTCTCTGATCTGGGACTGAGTGTCCATCTTGAACTTTGCCTTCTTGAGGTACTTGCTAAGGGGTGAGAGGTCGAGTATGGGCTCCACCCCCCCCCCCCCCCCCCTGATGTCTTGGGAATGACGAATAGGTGGGAGTAGAACCCCGGAGTGGGGTTGGTTAATTCCGTGATGGACCCTTTGGGGAGAAGGTCTGAGACTTCCTCCTGGAGCACATCCGCTTGGGCAGGAGAAGGCTGGTGGGGGGAGGGGGGAGAGCACACGAGGAGAGGGCATTCGGGGGCCCAGGGTAGACGGTACCGCTCCTATAAGACCGCTACTATCCATGGGTTGAGACCCATCCGTCTCCACTGGTGGACATGTCTGGAGAGACTGCCGGCCAGAGGGGGCGAAGGGCCGCAGGAGAGGCCCCGAACTGGAGGTGACGAGGGGGTTCTGTGATGTCCCGTGTCGTTCTGCAGTGTGGGCGATGGTAGCAGTCTGCATTCTCCCTGTGCAAGGTCCCCCGGGGTGGGGCGGGGGGAGGGCGGTGGAAGGACCTCTTGTCATTTCCATGGGGGCTGTTTCTGTCGGTCAAACCAAAAATTTGTATTCCGTGGGGTCTTGTTGGGTCGAGCGAGGGTGGATGTGTGCTGCACAGGGCGAGCGGTGCCGGTGAAGGCAGGCTTCCATTTATGGGGTGGGGCTCTGGAGGGAGGGGCTGAGGGGAGGGGGGGTTAAAGGGGCCGGGGTCGGAATAGACGGGGGGGGGGGGGGGGGGGCGTCGGACCAGCTGCCTAGGAAGCTGCCTCCTAATTTTGTTCAGTAGTGTGTGTGTGAAGAATGCAGCCGCATAATCGCCAAAGGGCGACTGGTCTTGTCCCGGAATACACTGGAGGGTCACTTTTTGCTTGGGGGAGGTTTAGCTTTCTGAAGAAAAGCGTCTCTGTATGCAAGCACACAGTTGTAATGGCTCTTGGCTACGCTGCCTGCCACAGCCGAAAGATGACGAGATATCCTGTTTACCAAGACCTGCATCATCGGGTAAAAAAAAACAAAACAACGTATGTCAGTCTCTTGTGTGTCAGAGGCAGGTGTGTCAGACGACACAGATGCTGAGTCGTCCTCCTCAGGACAAATTTCAGCAGCACGTTACGTGAGCAGGTCAAAGAAGACGTGACTCGCAGTAACGTGTTGGATGCCGAATCTGGCGGTGTGGTCCCATTCTTCCAGCGTTTTAAGCGGAATAGATGCAGCAGAAGTAGGAGCTGAGTTTGGGATCAACCAGCGGTCAGATGGGGGAACGGCAAGTTCCCTGGCCACAGGGTTGTCCTTATCAAAGAGGGAGGGATTTCAGGGCTGCCGGGGGGTCCTGAGGAAGGTACCCACAGAGGCTGCCCCCGGAGCCGAAAGTGATTCCTTCCCTGGAGGAGGGACGACCTGCACACCCCGGGACAAAGTTGCCGGACGCTCCCATATGGAAGACAGAATTTGAGGTGTGACAATTTTGGGGGGTGTACGCTTGGGCGGGGTGGCCGGAGCAAAGCGTGACATGGGGAAGATTTGGTCCGAAGGGAGGGTCTCCCTGGAGAAGAGGTTGGGGCGCCATTGTTCAATGGCTGCGAAGTCACTAGAAGGTGAGGATTGCTCTTCCACACCATCCTCAAAAGCGGGAGGGAAGTCGTCCTGGGGAGGTTGAGGTGGTTCAACTGGATGAGACAATGAATGGGGTGCGTAGGAGTCCCGCCCTAGCCGAGAGGTCTACGGGAGAGGCGAGGGCGGGTCTGTGGTAGCTCCATGATCGGCGACAGACAAGCGCGGGGAATGTCCATCGTGCTGATCGGACAGCACCTGAGAGGGAAGCGGACCAAGGTCAAACCAGCGAGAGGAAGTTGGATGCCACAGACGACCGGAGAGCTGATGAGTGTCTGCATCAAGCCACTGGTCCGTCAGAGGGGCATAGAGCCACCGGTCCCTTTGGAGGAAAGTGGGCTGTTGCATCCGGGGGCAGAATTTCCATGGGGGCCCGGGTAACCTGAAGCACCAGGGGGGGGGGATTGGGAAGCCGATGCGTTTGCTACCCCCACCCCTCACCCCCAGGAAGTGCACCGCCGCATGCACATCCCGAGTGTGGTCCGTGTGGGAACCATGGTCAACAGAGAGAGAGTAGTCCGAAGGTTGCCTAGGGGGAGCGGTGGAGTGAGCGCCAGCCGAACCCCCTTCATGTCAGTAACCGGAGTGGTAGGGGGATCGAAGATCGCCCGCACCATTATCCAGATCACGCCATGACGGACCCGGTAGGTTACCCGATGTCCCGCGGGTCGATCCTACCCCCGGAGGAACAGGACTGTGGACGTTGCCCAAGTGGGGAACAGAATAAGTCCGATCCCCAATGTCCTGTGCCCCTAGGGGATAGTTCGCAAGTTGATCAGGGAGAATCGATCGGCGTGGGTCCGGCTCACGCAGGTCTGGATGTGTCAGGATCTGCGCGCCAGACCCAGGCCCAGTTTGCTCCTGCCAGGGAGAGGGCTCCACCCTGCCACCGGAAAAATGGCGCTGAGAGTACACAACTGGTGGCTGCATCCATGTGCTATAGAGGGGAGCGCCATGAGACTGAGTGCTATCAGTGGGGGGGGAAGGCTGATGGCCTGAGTCTCGTGTGAGCGAGTGACATGTGCCGATCCCGAGGTGAACATGTCACTCGTGCCGGTCACGAAGTCAGCATGTGGAAAATTATCCGGGTACTGCTGGCCGCGTGACTCAGCATGATAGCGAGAGGAGAGGGTGGCCAAGTGCTGAGTCATTGTGCCGGCCACCTTCTCCCTTATTTGTCTCCGTAAAGCGGCTGACACACGAGCCTCCCTGCCCGTACGCTTCGGAAGCACCGGTCGAACCCGATCCCAAACGTAGCGTCTGTCATAGTAAACGTACATCTGAAACGGACTTCGGCATCCAGTTCAACCCGACCCAGGGTTCATACAGATTTCCATACAAAAAAAATTAAAGACTTTTTAAGGACTTTTGAAGCACCTTTTTTTTTAATTTAAGGACTTATTTCATGGATAATTTTAAGAAAAATAATAATGAAATTCAGACACAAATTAAATCATTTGCTGTTACTCTTCAATACTCACATCATGGATTCCCTGCGAGCATAGATTTTAGGAATCTCAGCTGTTATTGTTAATATCAGTATAGATACAAATGTTTGTTACACTACAGCAGAGCAAAGTAGGATTCTCACTTCTTGTGATCAACTGACAAAAATGTTTGAAAATGTTCGCTGTACACAACAGATTCTCCAATCTTGCAGTTGACAAAAATGTTTGTTTGCCTGACTTCCATAAGAATTTCAGTTCTTGTCAAACATGTTTGTTTGAAGTCACTGAGGGTAAAATGCCTCTATAACTAAAACGCTACACGTCACAACACTGGGGGCATAAACATCAAAACACTGAGAGGATGCAAGTTTTTCTCTCTCCACACTGAAACTGTTTGGTACTGCACAGTCCGAGAACATTCGATGGAACAGATTTGAACTGCTTTCACACGAATAAGCTGTTAATGACTTGTCACTACTTTTAAAAATCCTCAGTATTTCAGATTTCATTGCCTCTGTTTTAAAAGGGCTCAGGCTGTTCACTGAACATCTGAGTTGGAGCTGTTTGGTTGGTTGGTGAACTGCTAGAAGTGATGGGCTGGTCGCTCGTTGTAGAATTTAAAACAACAACACTCGAAACTCGAACTGCAGGATATGAAACCTTTATCAGGTCGCAGTGATTTTTTCCTTTTCTATGGCTATTTACAGCCGATCTCCCATTGTACTAATGTCTATGATCTTCTTGCAAATGCAGCAAAAGCCTTGCTTCTGTCTCCACTGGTCTGCCTGCAGCATTTTTGTACTCGTCTTTTTCCAGCCAATCATTATAAACAAACACTTCGCCGGCATGCTGACTTCTCAATTTCAAATGGAGGAACATTCATCACATACTATAAAGGCCGGTAACTCTGGTGTTTTGACCTATAGCAGACGACTTCATTTTTCTTATTTTTAATTCAATTTCAAGCCTTTTTTTACACACACTTTATTCAAAATCATAGGCAGTGACAAAATTTAAGCGGTTGGAAGTAGGGGGTGAGCGGGAATGAGAGCGCAAGCGGGAAGGGAAGGAGAGCGAGGTACGGGAGAAAACCTTTGTGCGTTTACGCGACGCTTTCCCCTTGTCTTTCTGGTTATACTTTAGTTTGGTTTTGTCTGTAGCCTGTGCAGCTTGCCCCTTCTACACAAACGCTGTGAGCGCAACTCCGCTGGCCTATCAGAGGAGGAAGCATGATGGTGGTCATGGTCAATTACAGGGTTCCCAGGGACTTCAGCTTATGCCAAGTAAGGACCTTGTAAGGACCTATAAGGACCATTTTCTAAATTAGTAAGGACCTCTACATTAACATTAGCAGCATATATATTACAAAAAGGACCTTGTAAGGACCTATAAGGACCATTTTCTAAATTAGTAAGGACCTCTACATTAACATTAGCAGCATATATATTACAAAACGTACTTGTATATCTCTTCATGGAAATGCACCAAACACAGCGTACACCCCAATATAACTTGGCTGCTGTACTGCAGAATCAAATCACACTGAAAACTGTTTGTTCCCTTGTTCAGTTTTCAGTAAGAACAATGTCTTGAGTCTCTTGTCTTCCACTTGAATCCACTCTTTTCACACCTGTCACGACCGACCCCTGGAGGTCTGCCCTGACAGGATGGGTCTAGATGGGAGTGAAGGGAGTGACTAAACTCACACGCCCCGCAAGAGACCACACAAGAAAGATTACGATACAACACCCCCTTTATTCACACCAACACACACGTAGACACAAATAAGCATTCCAACACACACAACATGCACAATCACACTCAAGCATTTTTAACACTCACGACATACACACAATTAAGCATTTCAACACACACGACATACCCATAGTCGCAAACAAACATTTCAACGCACACAATATAACTATAATCTTAAATAAGGATTTCCAGCACGCATTCCCCTCCGTGCTTCATGTGGTTCCCCCACATCCCTGCCTCCCCAAAGTCCACTGTGAGCACCGAGTCGCACCAAGTGCCCCAAACCGGGTCGGTTCCTGAACAAAGTGTCTTTCAACGCCGACACCATTGACACACACACACCCGAATTGCACGACGCACAACGAACCACACTGGTGACACGGGCTGTAGGAGGTCCGAAGACCGCAGAGAACGCGTCCCGTGGGACGAGGCGTTGTCGCTGAAGGTCCCGGACAGGGGTCGGGATCCTCCAGCAAAGTCCTGGTGCTCCTCAACCAGTGCGTGGCCCCAACAGCGCAAGCTTCGGTGAATCCCCCCGGGAGGAGAGGACACGGAAGGAACTGGAGGAAAGAAGGAAGGGTACTGGAACCCCGCCGTCAGTACAGTCTAGCATATGCTGTCAAATCCTAACAGCCCCTCGCATGATGGGCGGGGGGAGGTTTTCTAAATACATTCACCGCACCAGCTCGACACAGACCTGAGCATAACACAGTAAACAAACCAACTGAGGAATGTTCGCTAAAGGTTCTCTTCACACGAAGCAGGAAAGAGATTACATTCGCAGGCTAAACACACAAATTATATCTTCATCCTTCCCTCACTCACGTTCAACATTTTCCTTTCTTAGGAACTGAACTAATACAGCAACCATTGTTTTATGACTGCCACCACATTTGCAAATAATAATAATTCAATGGCACAATTATCCCCACATTTTATAGCAACATTTCAAAATGACACAATTCTCCAACCACGCATCCAAACAACTAATCATGCGTACGCACGCTCGCAAACATAAAACTCGTTCCCCTTGCACACACAAACAGACGGTGGCCGAAGAATACGAGACCGGCAATTGTGACAGGGGCGGACGAGCGAGACCAAGCAAGTTCCAACCCTAAATCACCAGGTTCTCCCCCATCCCCACCGACTACCGCATCACCAGATGCATAAAAAGAATAAAGAATTTTGGATATAATTTTGACTGGCCAGGTTAAAGATTGAATTAACCAGAGAAAAGTGGTCTCAAACAATATTTCTTTTATAATTTTGAAAACCAAAAGAAATTGCGCAAAAGAAAAAAAAAATTAGCCGGCTAACAAAAAAAAAACAACAACAAACAAACCACGAAACTGATGCTTACCAGCTACCCGTGGTTGACCCCAGTGGCGGGTCAAGCGACTCTCTACCCTCTGTCCGGTCGAGAGGACAGCAGAGCAGATGCGGAAAAGAGTTGACATGATGTCCCTCCCCTACAGGCCGACTGTAGAATGAAGGTACCGACCGTACCTTCGACGAAATGGTGTAGAACCAAACCGGAGCAGGCGCTCCCAAAGACATCTTCCGCTCGCTACGTCACAATGAGAATACCTCAAGCCTAAGAGGAATAATGCACGTGCGGCAGGTAAAAAGACAGACGAGAGGCCGATAGAGACAGCCAGTTCAAGCGAAAGGTACCAGCCACCCGTGAACTTGCAGGATGAATTGCACGGGCAGTGGAATTAGAGAGAGAGAGAGAAAGTAAACCTAACCTGAGCTGAACGACATTAAGGTGCAACCGCACCACAAGCCACCTCAAGGATGGATACACGACAACAACAACGACAATAAATAAATGAATAATTCCACCACCCTAGATGGGCCAATCGTCATAGCCTCGTGACAAACTCGTGACAAACCCCCTTCTAAAAGCATCTGTTTCTCTGAGATACAGTGCTCCTTTGAACCTTGACGCATGTGCAAAATCACAACAATGGGACCGAACCCACCCTCTGTGATCGACAGAGTACGATAAATCCAATACAACCGTTTCACGATAGAATTACACAGGGAAATACATAATACTACATTTATCAAACAACTAAGCAAACCTTCCAACAATAACAGTAGCAATCCGAACCAGTGGTGATTCACTACCGTTAACATCACTGAAGTGAAAACTGTCACTACACCTGATACACAGACAAAAGGGGATATAACCCTGGTTGAGGGGAAGTGTCCCTCTGACTGATTTCTCCAATGTGCTGACTACGGAGCTCGGCTGAGATAGTCAGCATCCGTATTGCTGGAACTCTTGATATGGCGAAAAGTGAACGCATGACTCTGCAGTTCCACTGCCTAACTCATGAGTCGACGACTGACTGGCCGGATCCGGTCCAGGCACTGGAGAGGATGATGATCGCTCTCCAGTACAAACTTCCGGCCGTACTTCTTTTGGTACGCCCTGGAACTCTTGGCACAACCTGTGCAGTTGATCTGTCTGAGCTGAGGAGAGGTTCATACCAAAGCAAACATCCTGCCATGACTCCTCCTCGACGAGAGGAACAGTGGGGATGTCCTGAGCCACCGACACGGTGTGCTCATCGCCACTCTCCACAACGACAGGGGTGAATCCTGCCTGACACTGAGTTCGTCGCACGTATGCCTTCAGGAGGTTGGCATGATACAGGCGTTCCTTGCCTCGCACGCGAATCCTATAGTCCCAGTCACCCACCCGACTGCAGACTACGAAAGGGCCCTGCCAAGCAAGCTGCAACTTGTTCTTCTTTTGTGGAAGGAGAAGCAACACTTCATCACCTGGCTCAAACCACCGTTCAACACTGCGCCGGTCGTACAAAGCCTTGTACTTGGTTTTTGCCGACTGCAAATGTTGCTGAGCAAGCTGGCAAGTGTCAGCGATGCGGTTGCGCAAATCGACCACATATCGACTCTCCTCCTTGACAGCGGTTCCATATCGTCGTGAGTCCACATCTGCTTCAAGACGTTGGTGGGTCCTCGTACTGTTCTGCCATACAGGAGTTCGAACGGGGAAAAGCGCATGCTTTCCTGTGGAACCTCCCTGTAGGCGAACAGCACGGCAGGAATGAAACGATCCCACTCACGAGGTTGCTCTGCACACAGGCGACGCAACATCTGCTTCAATGTCCCATTAAAGCGCTCGACAAGGCTTGCGCATGATAGGGTGACGTTGTCTCCTTGTGAACATTGAGCAGAGTGTTCACTTCCTGCATGGTTTCGGACAGAAACTGGGTTCCCTGGTCCGAAAGGATCTTCTTGGGCACGCCAGTGCGCGTCCAAATCTGCCAGAGAGCTTCAGCAACAGTAGGGGCATCGATAGTCCTAAGCGGGACAGCCTCTGGATACCGAGTCGCATAGTCCACCACTACCAAAATGTAGCGGTGACCGCGATCGGATGGTGGATTAATGGGTCCCACCAGGTCGACCCCAACCTTGCTGAATGGCTCCCCAACCAGTGGCACTGATCCCAGGGAACACGCCTCAAGCGCCCCTTAGGCGTTGTCCATTGGCAGACATCGCAACTGCGGCAGTACTGCCTGACCTGAGAATTCATCCCCGGCCAGAAGAAATCCTGTCTAACTCGCTCGAGAGTCCGCTTTGAGCCCATATGACCTGCCATGGGTGAATCATGGGCCTGCCGGAGAACAGATTCTCTCAAGCTTTGGGGACGACTAGCTGCTTGGCCACCCTATCTGCCTGAGTGAAAACCCTAAAGAGGATCCCTTTGTGAGCTTAAAGCTCACCTTGGCGTGTCGGGCTGACTGAGCAGGACGACCCACCAGTTGTCGCAGGCGTTGGACATCCAAGTCCCTGGCCTGAAGACGGACCATGGTAGCAGGATCAGCCCTAGCCAGAACCTCGTCAGAGATCGGCTGTAGAACGGGACGCAATTCCTGCTCCTGCTTCTTGGCTTTGGCGCGCGTGGTAACTCCCACACACGCATGTATGGGCAGATCCGTAGACACAGACTGACTGCGTCCGTCTGCGAAGGTGATAGTATTCCCTATGAGAAGGGAATACAGAGGTCGCTCCACCGCGATAGCCCATACTTCGCCACAGAAGTAGGGGGTGGAGATAGGAATGAGTACAGAAGGACGGGTGGAGGTAAAACCAGCCTCCAACCCGCACACATCATAACTGCGCCCCGCTGAGCCTCAGGGGAAACCAAATCCTTATCGACAAAGAGCGTTGATGCTCCCGAATCCCTGATGGAGTCGACCAAGGAAGACCCCAACAACAGAAAGAAATACTGGGCACTCTGAATCACCAGAAGCTGGGATGGACCCCACGTTAGCCGAGGCACGAGGACGCTGGAAAGGACTAGCCCCATGACTACCGGCGGCTTTAGGGCAATCTTTCCTAATGTGGCCGGGACGACCACAAAGAAAACACAGTCGGGGTGCTGAGGTCCCCGATGAACTGCCTGCCTTGCTCGACCCGCTAGCCGTCGTCGGCGCCTTATTGCCACTAAATCCTGTGGGGGCCCTCCTGTCCGTATCAGGGCGATGCCCATAAGCTCTATGGGCTTCAGCAAACACCTCAGCGGTCTGAATCGCAGCCGCGAAATCCTGAGGTGCTGTCTCGCCTATACGAATCCTCAACTCTGGGGACACAGTGTTGGTCAGCTGTTCGATGAGAATCAGATCCTCCAGGTCCAGCTTAGCCAACTGACGCCAGTACCCTAGCGTTTTGCGCAGCCTATCTCCAAACTGCACGAAGGTCTCATCGTTATTCTTTTTCATGGACCTGAATTTCCTCCTGTACGTCTCTGGAGTAAGGTGGAAACGCTTACGCAGAGCCAACTGCATGTCTGCATAAGACGCGCCTTCATTTAGAGTGAGCACACACTCCCTTGCAGTACCTGATAATCCAGAAAAAAGGTGCATGGCCTTTTGTTCCTCAGACAATTGGTATGAACTAGCAACCTTGTCAAAATGCTCTAAGAACATATCAATGTCCTCACTAGGTCTGAACTCTGGGAGCTTTAACTTTGGCCTCTAACTCTATCACTTGCCTGTCGATCAACCCCCTGATTTACAGATGCGGGAGACCGCGAAAGAAGTGTTCCATCTCTTCCCTACGCAGGGCCTCCTGTCTGGCAGTCTCCTCTCTGCGCAGATCTTCCTGTCTGGCAGCCTCCTCTCTACGCTGATCTAACTCTTCCCGACGGAGGGCGTCCTGTCTGACAGCCTCTTCCCTACGCAGCGTAGCCTCCCCCTACGCAGCGTAGCGTCCTCCCTACGCAGGGCTTCCATCCTATCCGCCTCCTCTCTGCGCTCTTCCCTACGCAGAGCTTCCTGCCTATCCAGCTCTTCCCTACGCAGGGATTCCTGCCTGCAGCCTCTTCCCTACGGAGGGCCTCATCCTCTCGCCGCTGTCGCTCCAAAAACATCAGGACAGAGGCGATATCCTGAGCAGGATTTACCACTCCCGACACGGGAGGATGACCCGTCTGGTCCGTCCCTTGGGTCTCGACTTTCCCATGAGGAAAGTCCCCCGGGCATGCTCCTTACGAGGGGAAGCATGGAGAAGAGAGGGTTTTGGTTTCTGCGACTCAACAGAAGCCCACAGCTGCTTCGCTATACTCTGACACTTCCGAGCGGAAGTGCCAGTCGGGGTCTCAACAGGAAGATCCCCTAGCGAAGAAGTAGTGAAAGTACTCGCTGGACTATCGGCTACAGCACTGGAATAAGTATAAGTCACTGTAGTCGAAGTGCTGGTACTAATAGTAGGGACTACACCCTGAAGACCCTTCTTCTTCGACGCACGCGTCGCCATACCACCAGCACCAGACGTTGCCATGACAACTATATCCTACGGTTCTCAAATACAGGGAAAGACAATTCCACTAGGAAGAAACAAATACCGCTCGGATATGTCACGTCTCTTGGTGACTGATTGAGAAACAGCAAATAAAAAAAAACGGCAACGTACAATTTTCGGCTGCTCCCACTCTGGCAACACCGTGCTCCACAGCACGAGCAACAGTGCGGTGGGGCTCACCAACAAAAATAAAAATAAAAAAAATATGTCCAGGCTGCTCCCACTCTGGCAACACCGCACTCCACAGCACGAGCAACAGTGCGGTGGGGCTCACCGACAAAAAAAAAAAAAAAAAAAAAATGGCAGACGGAATCCGGAGAGAGGAAAAAGTGACACTAACGTCCAATACACCCACCTGTACTCAATAACCACCCGGTAAAAAAAAAACTGGTTAACTATAAAACAGGAATGACAGACTGAGTGGCAACAGAAAGGAAAGTCTTACGGCCGTATCTGCGTGAGGCACCCGGCGGAAGGAGGAGGTCTGGTCGCGGTCGATTCCCCCTGGTCTCACCTCGACTCCCCAGCCACACCAGATATTCCTTCAGCCACCAAGACTCCCTACACGCTAGAGTCACCCAGCCAACCACCCACAAACAAACATGACAAACTAACTAAACGTATACAGAACAGACAGAACTGGACAGGTACTCCGCGAAACGAGAGAAACAGTCAGAGCCCTTCACATCCCGGACGAGCCCCCACAAATGTCACGACCGACCCCTGGAGGTCTGCCCTGACAGGATCGGTCTAGATGGGAGTGAAGGGAGTGACTAAACTCACACGCCCCGCAAGAGACCACACAAGAAAGATTACGATACAACACCCCCTTTATTCACACCAACACACACGTAGACACAAATAAGCATTCCAACACACACAACATGCACAATCACACTCAAGTATTTTTAACACTCACGACATACACACAATTAAGCATTTCAACACACACGACATACCATAGTCGCAAACAAACATTTCAACGCACACAATATAACTATAATCTTAAATAAGGATTCCAGCACGCATTCCCCTCCGTGCTTCATGTGGTTCCCCCACATCCCTGCCTCCCCAAAGTCCACTGTGAGCACCGAGTCGCACCAAGTGCCCCAAACCGGGTCGGTTCCTGAACAAAGTGTCTTTCAACGCTGACACCATTGACACACACACACCCGAATTGCACGACGCACAACGAACCACACTGGTGACACGGGCTGTAGGAGGTCCGAAGACCGCGGAGAACGCGTCCCGTGGGACGAGGCGTTGTCGCTGAAGGTCCCGGACAGGGGTCGGGATCCTCCAGCAAAGTCCTGGGCTCCTCAACCAGTGCGTGGCCCCCAACAGCGCAAGCTTCGGGTGAATCCCCCCGGGAGGGGAGGACACGGAAGGAACTGGAGGAAAGAAGGAAGGGTACTGGAACCCCGCCGTCAGTACAGTCTAGCATATGCTGTCAAATCCTAACAGCCCCTTGCATGATGGGCGAGGGGAGGTTTTCTAAATACATTCACCGCACCAGCTCGACACAGACCTGAGCATAACACAGTAAACAAACCAACTGAGGAATGTTCGCTAAAGGTCTCTTCACACGAAGCAGGTAAGAGATTACATTCGCAGGCTAAACACACAAATTATATCTTGATCCTTCCCTCACTCACGTTCAACATTTTCCTTTCTTAGGAACTGAACTAATACAGCAACCATTGTTTATGACTGCCACCACATTTGCAAATAATAATAATTCAATGGCACAATTATCCCCACATTTTATAGCAACATTTCAAAATGACACAATTCTCCAACCACGCATCCAAACAACTAATCATGCGTACGCACGCTCGCAAACATAAAACTCGTTCCCTTGCACACACAAACAGACGGTGGCCGAAGAATACGAGACCGGCAATTGTGACAGGGGCGGACGAGCGAGACCAAGCAAGTTCCAACCCTAAATCACCAGGTTCTCCCCATCCCCCACCGACTACCGCATCACCAGATGCATAAAAAGAATAAAGAATTTTGGATATAATTTTGACTGGCCAGGTTAAAGATTGAATTAACCAGAGAAAAGTGGTCTCAAACAATATTTCTTTTATAATTTTGAAAACCAAAAGAAATTGCGCAAAAGAGAAAAAAAAATTAGCCGGCTAACAAAAAAAAAAAAACAACAACAAACAAACCACGAAACTGATGCTTACCAGCTACCCATGGTCGACCCCAGTGGCAGGTCAAGTGACTCTCTACCCTCTGTCCGGTCGAGAGGACAGCAGAGCAGATGCGGAAAAGAGTTGACGTGATGTCCCTCCCCTACAGGCCGACTGTAGGAATGAAGGTACCGACCGTACCTTCGACGAAGTGGTGTAGAACCAAAAGCGGAGCAGGCGCTCCCAAAGACATCTTCCGCTCAAGTGAAGAAAAACCTGCCTCAGCGATGGCAGCCAACATGCCACGCTACGTCACAGTGAGAATACCTCAAGCCTAAGAGGAATAATGCACTTGCGGCAGGTAAAAAGACAGACGAGAGGCCGATGGAGACAGCCAGTTCAAGCGAAAGGTACCAGCCACCCGTGAACTTGCAGGATGAATTGCACGGGCAGTGAAATTAGAGAGAGAGAGAGAAAGTAAACCTAACCTGAGCTGAACGACATTAAGGTGCAACCGCACCACAAGCCACCTCAAGGGACGGATACACGACAACAACAACTACAATAAATAAATGAATAATTCCACCACCCTAGATGGGCCAATCGTCATAGGCCTCGTGACAAACTCGTGACAACACCTAAAACTAAAACCAGCTGATACTTTAACCTGACAGTTACAGCTGATACTTAAACTTGAATGTCAATCTTTCACAACAGAAGAGATACGTAAAAAAAATGACACTGAGAATGAGAAACAAAAACAAAACTGTTATTAGTGGTCATAGGCACTTTCAGATCCTAAATATATGTCGGAGAGAAAAAGAGCACACACACACACACATACACTGGCCTTAATCAGCATTTTTTCCATTCTTTTTCGACCCTTGTGATGTCCTGTTGAACTCTCTCTGCTTCATTTTTTCTGTCCTTAGCTAACAAACGCAGAGTGCTGGATCGTTCAATCAGACTGAAACTTCTCTGCTCCTGAGAATGGAAGCTTAGACGGTCAGCCTCTGCAAGTAGATGACGTGCCTCATCACTGGTTTCTTCCTCAGGTTGACCAGTTCTTCTCCTAACCTCTTTCTCTTCTCTTTTTCCACAGCTGCCTCCTGCTCTTGCCTCTGTTCAGCAAGGTATCTGTCACATCTTCCCCAGGCTCCTGATGCTGAGACAAGGAGTTTTTTTGTCAATGACAACTCCCTCCACACCTCCCATATTATGAATATGGTCTAGCACAACCCTACGTGCCATCGACGCCAAATGCAGTGATCTTTCGCACACAGAACATCGAGCATAATGTTTGTTTTGGGGATCCTTCAGCAACCAGTCCTTGTACTGCTTTTTTTTTACCCAACGATCCTGAAATGCACTTTCCTGGCATTTTGATTGCCTTGAGCAAAGACTGGGAAATGATGGATGTAAGTATCGAGTCTTCACGCGAAACGAGACCATGCAAAACTAGGACGAGACCTTAAGAAAAATCAAAACTTCCAAGCTGAAAGTTGTCTGCTAGGCTAGGGCCATTTGTCAGAACCCATTGGCGAGCAGATTTCTGAGTAAGTACCGCTTGCTTCCGAGATTTTCCAACCAGCATTTTGCCATCGACAATCTTTTTGGCTGTCATAAGGACTTGTAAGGACCTTGATGCTAATATAAGCACTTGTAAGGCCTTACTTGAGGTGTTTCAAAATGTAAGGACCTGTAAGGACCGGTAAGGACCCTGGGAACCCTGTCAAACATCCCCTGCGTTGAACCCCCCTCTAGGTTGGCCGTACGTTCTTCCACTGAGGGAGGCACGGTTTGTTCCTTGGGATCGGAACGCAGGGCCTCCGGGGCAGAGAGAGACGACGGAAAGGTGTCTTCCCTCGACCCATCGTTCACTCACCATCTTGGGCTGTGGTAGACGGAACAAACACGGAATATACGAACACAAAATCGAGAAAAAATGGCGAGGCGCGTGGCGAAGGAGGGATATCGATCGAACGTGAAGTGTGAAAAGACAAACGTGACGCGCGAGCGATCGTAACCTCAAGCAGCTGTAATCAACGAGGGTTAAGCGCAAGCCACAACAGAACAAGCAAGAAAGCAAATCACAAGCAATCTGCTAAAAAATACAGAAGTTAGGCGAGTCAGAGCAAGAAAACCAATCCTTTCGTGGTGGAAGGCCATAGCCTCCAAGACCACCACACCCTACAAGCGGATCTGAAGTGTCTTGAAGCCTGGGCAGAGAAATGGGGAATGCGCTTCAACGCTACCAAGTGCTACGCAATGAGTCTCTCCCTTCACCTACCTTCCACTCTCATGTACTCCCTCAATAACACTATCTTGAAATCAGTATCCTCAAACCCATACCTAGGAATCCAATTCTCTGATAACCTCAAATGGAGCAACCACATCAGCGGCATCACCAAAAAAGCGAATAGCACCCTTGGATTCCTCCGGAGAAACCTCCACCACTGCCCATCAACCTGCAAACGTAACGCCTACCTGGCCCTAGTCCGTCCCCTCCTTGAGTACGGGGCGTTGGTCTGGGACCCGTATCAGAGACAGGACATCGATAAGATTGAACGCATTCAGCGCACTGCAGTGCGCTTCATCGCAGGCAACTATCGCTCTACCACCCCTGGCTTTGTTACGGGCCTCCTGACACGACACAACCTCCCGACCCTCCAGGAACGACGTGAACAACTCCGCCTGACCTTCTTCTACAAGGTGGTTGAGGGGCTGGTGCCGGCAATACCTCCTCATCAATTCTTGACACCTCAAAGAGCTGGCCGCATGATCAGACCCAGACGTAACACAGCAGACTATGTAATCAACAACCCTGTTGAAAACTACATTAGGAACAACGATCGGTGTTTCTTTGTACCACGTTGCCAGTCAAACCAGTATAGGCAGTCCTTCTTCCCACGCACCATAATAGCGTGGAACCACTTGGACAATTCGGTGGTCCACTCGCCATCCACTGATTTATTCAAGAGGGCGCTGACCACCAAGCGCCGTTAACAACCTTCGCTGCACACCCCCACCCGTCGCGCCAAAGCCAGATCACTGGATGTCAAGCGACGTATAGCTACAGATACAGATACAGCTGAATGAGGAACAGGAAGTTTGCACCGGCTTTCTGTCTAAGACGGAAGTAGGGTGGGTGTCTTGTTACTGCGTTAGCCACACAAAAATTCGGCCTTTAGAGCTAACTAACTGCCATAGAATGCTACTGTCTGACATGGTAGAGTATATGACGCCAAATCTAAGATATGAATTTTGTATGATTCAAGACTCTATACTTCAATAACTCTGTTGTTTAATGCTAGTGTTAAAATCAAAATGGCAGCTTAACTGAGGGACCCATTTCAGTGCAATGATATTGATTCAAATTCACTTCTGCCAGGAACGGATTATCTTATTCTTCTCAATGTCTCTTTTGCATATTCGTTTTACTTAAATGTGCAGATCATGATTCACACTTCAAGAAACTACCTTTTTCTGTTTTTGTTTTTTTGTGTGTGCGCGACCGACTCGGTTCATGAAATCTATCATTACTTACATATTTGAGCTCGGGTCAAGAATCTTTGTTTCGCCAACAACAAAAAATTATCTACATTAATGTTGGTTTTTACTAATGAAACAGACTCTCTGCATTTATCAGCTATGTTGTACATTAAAAATAATTCCTTAACATGTTAAATGCTAACCGTTCACAGAACAATATTGTTTTCATTGACAAATTTTCACTTTCAAGTAATGGTGTTGCCTTTTTGTAGTTGTTAGTTTCGTTTCTTTTATTTATAGAAAATTTATCCAGAGTTCAGCATACCTGTCTACCTCAAAACTGAACCATTAGTATTCCATGGAGTAAATTTTAGTATGAAACAGCTCTCAGTTGCAGGGAAGGAAAAAACCAGAGCCCTGAAAGCAATGGCAGAAGCGGCAGAGAGGTGTTCAAGCTGGATCTGGTCAAGGAGGAACAAAAGTGAACTTCATAAGGCTTAATTTCCCCACAAATATCAGGTGTCCTTGTGGCTCAGTGGTTAAAGCGCGAGTCATTAAGTAGAAAATGAGCATGTCCAGAGGGTCATGGGTTCGAATCCCAGCCATGGCTCGTCCCAAGATGGGGAAAAAAAAAAAAAAAAAAAAAGGGGCAGCAGAGGGACATCCGGAGTCATGAACCGGGTGTGGCCCAACCCCCCTAGAGTGTCAGGAGATAAGGGCCGAAACACTTGCATGAAGGGGGCTTCTCTTCTGAGGACTCTCTGCTGCCACGCTCTCCACGAGTTTCTTTCTACTAGTATTCGATGACAAAAAAGAGTATTTTTATTACCTTGAACTTTAATATGGATCTTATATCGCGCAATTATTGCAGCCAACTCACTGCGCTGTATTCACACTCAAACCAACTAGCACAAGTGCACTACAAAACACACACACACACACACACACACACACATACACACACACACACACACACACACACACACACACAACACACTGCACATATCTAGTTGACCATCTCATAGAAAAAATAGCAATAACATTATAATGCCCTTGTCCCTTTCACTCCCACCCCCCACCCCACCCCACCCCACCCTGCCCACATACAGTGACAGTCACACATATGTATACCCTTCATACAGTTATCATTTTCCATCCTTTTTCTTCTCTTTGTACTGCCACTCAATCCCCTCTCCCCCACTCCCTCCCCCCGTTTTTGGATCTAATTAACAGTATCACTAGAAGTTAAACTTTTCGCGACGTACCGTGTGATAGTGACGCCAACTCCACGACGAGCCGTGCCCTGGTGACGGCAGCACTGCTGTACTGCCTGGACGAGCCGTGCCCTGGTGACGGCAGCACTGCTGTACTGCCTGGACGAGCCGTGCCCTGGTGACAGCAGCACTGGTGTACTGCCTGGACGTGCTTGCATCCATGACGGCACAACTATAAAAAAAAAAATTCCCATGTTCACTCGTCTACCGTATAGGGGATGCAGTTGCCATGAATATTTAGAACAGGGTTCTAGCCACTGGAAGGGTAAGTTTACATGCACTAGCGATGACCTTTGTGACCCCAGATTAGTCCGAACAAAGAGACCCGTCTGGCACTGGGAAGGCACGTGTGGAATTTCCTGCTTCACCAATATATCGGGGAGAAGGAGAATGCCATGTGGTTTTAGAACTGGTTCAGCGAAGTAGTTCAGAAATGAGGGACGGGGGGGGGGGGGGGGGGGGGAAATCCTTGAACGAAGGAAAAATCCCAGAAGACTGGCGGTTGGCACAGGTTACACCTATCTTCAAGAAAGGCAGCAAAATGCTAGCTAATAACTACAGGCCAGTTAACCTTACATGCATCCTCTGCAAAGTAATGGAAAAATTAGTAAGAGAACAACTTGTCAAACACCTAGAAGAAAACAACCTTGTCAGTGAGAAACAACATGGGTTTGTAAAGGGGAGGTCGTGCATCACTCAGCTTCTCGACGTCATGGACACATGGACTAAGGTCTTAGATGATGGAGGATCAGTCGACATTGTCTACATGGACTTCCAGAAAGCGTTTGATAGCGTTCCACACAGACGACTTGTTTCGAAAGTTCAGGCACACGGTATTAAAGGGAAGATACTACTTTGGATACAGGACTTCCTGCACAGCAGGCGTCAGCGGGTTGTCGTCAACGGCGCACAGTCACAAGAAGCCAATGTCTCGAGTGGGATTCCCAGGGTAGTATCCTGGGACCTGTCTTGTTTGTACTGTATATTAATGATCTGCCGAATCTCGTTCAAAACACTGTACACCTATTTGCAGACGACACTAAGGTTTTTGCACGAACTGACGATGAAGGAGCTACGCATGTTTTGCAGGGAGATCTAGACAGGCTGCAAAGCTGGTCAAGACAATGGTTATTGAAGTTTCACCTGAAAAATGCCATGTCCTGAAGCTGGGGAACAAGAAGTCAGATGCTGTATACTACATGACCGAAGTAAACATCGAAGGTGAGACATGTACCACAACTCTGTCTGAAATTGAAGTTGAGAAGGACCTTGGGGTTTACATTGACAACAAACTGAATTTCAGAGAACATGTGGCCAAGGCAACTGCTAAAGCAAATAGAGTTGTTGGTATCATCCGTCGCTCCTTTGACTTTCTGACTGAAGATACCTTCCTACAACTGTACAAGTCTCTTGTACGACCAGTACTAGAGTACGGACATTCAGTTTGGCAACCCTACTACAAAACACTGTGCCAGGATGTAGAAGATGTTCAGCGCAGAGCAACTAAACTTTTAGCATCTCTCAAAGACAAACCATATCCTGAGCGTCTTTCTACTCTCAAACTACCAAGCCTGGAACACAGAAGAAAAAGGGGAGACATGATAGACTTGTACAAGTTCATACACGGCATCTACCGGAGTGATAAACCACGTTTTGAACTATTTACCAGCAGGGACAGCAGGGGACACTCCTTGAAAACTATCCAAAGTTCATCACAGACTGAATATCAGGGGAAACTACTTCTCTCTCCGTGTGATTGATGTTTGGAATGGTCTTCCTGACTCCGTGGTAACAGCCCCTACAGTCAACATCTTCAAATCACGGTTAGATACTCATTGGCAGGAACTTCCGACAAAATACAATCCGGAATGTTATCAGCATAGATAGTTTCAGTCGTGACTCTCTTCCATCCACGCATGCGATGTTTTCATCCCAAGTGTAATATTTAGAATGGTGAACAGATCTTTTAAGGCCTCTAACACCTACAAGTTCAAGTTCAAGTTCAAGTAAAACCCGTTTCGCACAAAGTGCACCACACCAAAGTTAGACCTTTTTTTAGCCTGGGACTAAGCACTTCCAAGTTTGCGTGGTATGCATTCAGGAAAGCTTGCTCCATCGTTTCGGCAACCTTCTTTTCAACATCTAGCACTTCATCACTCTCATGAACGCGTAATTTCACTGGTGGCGGCATTCTCTTAGTGAATATCTGTGTCAGTCGCTCACTATGAAAGATGGCCGACCATGGTGTAAGCGAGTACGCGCAACCTGAAACTACGGACAATAACTTGCGTCTTCAAACAGGAAAACAGTACTTTTTTTAGTTGTAGCCAATGTTGCCAATTTTCGTATTTTTGTCGTACTCAGCACATCATTGTACTTTCCATTCAAATTTCCTAAAATACGCTAAAAAATATCATAGGATAGACAGGTCTTGTCCAGTCATACACAATACATTACCATTCACTAAGAGCAAATAATAGAAAAAACATTCAATGAATGGAACCTGAACACTGGCCAGCACTCTGGAAAAGGCTCTATGATTCTCGGCTTAGTGGCCGGACTTACCAAAAGTTGCCTCAGAGAGACTTGACTTCCGCTCGCCGAAGTGGTCGGACGTGTCTGACGAGTGTTCCGCAACACGACAGGTTTTGGAGGTAACTTCATGTTCTGCAGTTTGTAAATGAAGCTGTTTCTTAGTTGGACTATGTGCATGGAACTACTGTGCGGGAAACGGCCGATTTACTTTCTGTGAAAACAGTGACATGTTGTGTTGGCCTTCTGTGTAGCACGTTGGAGTAATGCAGATGTTAGTGGTGATGTGAGCATGGCGCTGCAGTGGTTTCCCCCCCCCCCCCCCCCCCCCTTTTTTTTTTCCCCCTTCTGTTTCTCAAAGAGATGGACAATTAAGATTACAAGGACGCAAACTTTATTAAATCTGAAGATGTGCAATGGCAGGAGAACATAAGGAAATGACTTCAGCCATTTCTAAATATTTTTCTGGAAGAGGAGGTGAAAAGCGGAAACCATCTTCATCGTCGAGTGAATCGAGTGCTACCAGCCCGAACCAAGAGAGCAAAATCATGAGCAAAAAAACAGAAGCAAGATTTAGATAGCAGTGCAGATGACATGACAATGCAAGGGACTTTATGTGAAATCAAAGCGGCTTTGACGAAACTCTCTACGAAGGAAGATGTTCATCAGCTATTCTCATTATAAGAGAACAAACACGGTTCTACAGAGAAATGTATAGCACAGCTAGACAATTCGATGCTATTATAGCAAACGATTTCATGAATAGAACCCGAATACCTAAATTAACAGAAGAACAAAAGTTGAACCTTGACTCGGAACTCTCGCTTGCGGAGATTACAATTTCCCTACAAGCAATGAAGAATAACTCAGCACCTGGACCAGATGGAATTACAACCAGTTTCCTAAAGTTCTTTTGGTCTAAATTGAGCATATGATATATGAGTCATTCAATATGGCTTATCTCAAAGGTGAGATGTCAGCTACAGAGAACTATAAAAGGCGGGGTCTAGCTCAACTGTCCCTCAACCAGTTTCGGGACAGTTGAACCTAGACCCCGCCTTTTATAGTTCTCTGACAAGTAAGTCTTCTATAACCAAAAAAATAACGATTTTTTACAAACAAACATAGTGTGTAGGGTTATCCGTTTTTCAATACTAATTTACTAAACTTTTCAGATTTTAGTTTTTGCTTAATCCTGTGTTTTTCCTGATCATTTTCAATAACATCATTTTCGCGCATACATTCATCAAATGCGTCTCTGTCTTTCATGTGAAATAAAACTACAGTCTTTAATTGTTCTCTAAAGTCTTTTAAAACGGAGTTATATTTTTGACATAAAATCACACACTTATCCCAGCATGTCTTCCACTGAAAGCCAGTTTTGACAAAGTGTTTCTCTTTTTAACTATGTCTCTTTCTGCCGAACAGTCATCTATAATAAATAGTGTTTGCGTTCCCTCAAACAATTTATAAAAGTGTTCTAAACACTCACTTAGCTTATTGCTGGGATCAATTAAATATATGTCATCATCCGCCCATATAAATCTTCTATCATTATATGCTTTGTTCCATTTAAGTGTTGGGCAGAAAATCACAATATGATCAAAATTATAACGATAAACTGTTTGTAATAGGTCGAGGACAAATATTGTTTTTCCACAACCAGTCTGCCCACAAATCAATGAGCAATGAGGGGTTTTTATCATAAAGTTTAACATCGGCATTGACACCAAAGTTGTCTGTTCCATAGTTTTATAACATAATTTAATCTAATCCAGTTATTATTTTTATCATACTCTCCGTCAAAAATTGTTCAGTATAATAAAACCCTATGAGGCCTAAATGTGTAACATTAATCCAATTCAGTTCTGTAGATTGTTTCTATTTAAGTCACATTGATTTTGTTGCTTGGTAGTACTATGAAACACGGGCTTATTGTCTAGGCATTTTTTGATATGTTACATCCCTGTTTCGCAACCTTTCTTTCAACATCTAGCACTTCACACTCTCATAAACCCGAAAATTTTACGGTGCGGCATTCCCTTTTTAGTGAATATCGGTAGTCGCTCACTTAAAATGGCCGCCAGGTAAAAGCGAGACGGCACCTGAAACTACGGACAAAAAATTGCGTCTTAAAACGGGAAAAACAGTATTTTTTTTAGTTGTACCCAAATGTCCAATTTTCTTTTTTTTTTCGTCTGCAAATCATTGTACTTTCCATTAAAATTTTCCAAAAAATACGCTAAAAAATACATGGGATAGAAGTCTTGTCCATCATACACAAACTTTACCATTCACTAAAAAAATAATAGAAAAAACTTCAATGAATGGACCTAAACCCGGGGCCAGCACTCTGGAAAAGGCTCTATACCCTTTCGGCTTAGGGGCCGACTTAAAAAAAATGCCTAAAGCCTTGATTCCGCCGCCGAAGTGGCCCGGGACGTGTCTACAGGTTCCGCAAAAACGACGGGTTTTTTGGAGTAACTTCATTTTCGCTTTTGAAATGAAGCTGTTTTTTTAGTTGGCATGGCATGGAACTACTGTGCGGGAAAGGGGCCGATTTACTTTTTTAAAAAACGGAAAAGTTTGTGGCCTTCTTGTAGACTTGGAGAATGCAGAGTTAGGGTAGGAGAGGGCGCTGCAGGGTTTTTCCCCCCCCCCCCCCCCCCCCCCTTTTTTTTTTTTCCCCCTTCTGTTCTCAAAAGATGGACAATTAAGATTAAAGGGACGCAAACTTTATTAAATCTGAAATTTTCAATGCGGGAGAACAAAGGGAAAATGACTCACCTTTTCCCTTAAATATTTTCGGGAAGGGGAGGGTGAAAAGCGGAAACCATCTCATCGTCGAGTGAATCGAGTCTACCACCCCAAACCAAGAAGAAAAAACATGAGCAAAAAAACAGAAGAAGATTAGATAGCAGTGCGATGACATGACAAGCAAGGGATTTTATTTGAAATCAAAGGGGGTTTGACAAACCTCTACGAAAAAAAGATTTTCACACTATTCCAAAAAAAACAAACAGGGTTCACAGAGAAAGAAGCACAGCAGAAAATTCGACAATTAAGCAAACGTTTTCATGAATAAAACCCGAATCCCAAAAAAAATTAAAGAAAAAAAAAGTTAACCTTGCCCGGGAACCTCGCTTGCGGAGATTACTTTCCCACAAGCAATGAAGAATAACTCAGCACCTGGACCAGAGGGAAATTTAAAACCCAGTTTCCAAAGTTCTTTTGGTCTAAATTAGAAATAGATATATGACATTCAATTGCTTACTAAAAGGGAGATTCACTACAGAGAACTAAAAAAGGCGGGGTCTAGCCAACTGTCCCCAACCTTTTTCGGACAGTTGAACCTAACCCCGCCTTTTTAGTTCTCTCAAGTAAGCTTCAAACCAAAAAAAAACGTTTTTTTTAAAAACAAACATAGTGTTAGGTTATCCGTTTCAATACTAATTTTACTAAACTTTTCAGATTTATTTTTTTCTTAACCTTTTTTTTCCGATCTTTTCAATAAACACATTTTGGGCGCATACATTCATCAAATGCTCTCGTCTTTCTTTGGAAATAAAACACAGTCTTTAAGTTCTCAAAAGTCTTTTAAAAGGGAGTTAATTTTTGACAAAAAACCACACACTTACCCACATGTCTTCCACTAAAAGCCATTTTGACAAAGTGTTTCTCTTTTAACTATGTCTCTTTCTGCCGAACAGTCTCTAAAATAAATATGTTTGCGTTCCCCAAACAATTAAAAAAGGGTTCTAAAACCACTTACTTATTGCGGGGATAAATTAAATATATGCCCATCATCCGCCCATATAAACTTCTATCATTAATGCTTTTTTCCCATTTAAGTTTTGGGCAGAAAATCACAATAGAAAAAATTTATAACGAAAAAACTTTTGTAATAGGTCGGGGAAAAATTTTGTTTTTCCACAACCACTCCCCCCAAAAAACAATGACAAGGGGGGGGGTTTTTTATCATAAAGTTAACATCGCATTGACACCAAAGTTGTCTTTCCATATTTTATAACATAATTTAATCAATCCATTTATTATTTTTTTTCTACTCTCCGCAAAAATTTTTTTCAGTAAAAAAAAAACCCTAAGGCCAAAATGTGAACTTTTTTCCAATTCAGTTCTGAAATTGTTTCTATTTAAGCAACATTTTTTGTTGCTTGTTTTTAGGTCTTAAATCCCACCATTGGAAAAAACGACGAGGAACTTTAAACTTTTTAACGTCTAATTTTTGCCACTAATATTAATTTTCCTTTTTAAAAAGGGACGCACAAACGCCCACAACCCATCCCTCTCCACATTTTAAAGACAGAAATTTCAAATATCATTGTGAACGGTCTCCAAATTTTTCCTTGGGGAAAAATGTAATTTTGTAAACTTCCCTTTTAAAAAAACCGTTTCCTTTTTGGGGAGGTTGTACTGTTTTTTCCCATACGGGTTATTTAATCTCTTTCCGACTATTGTCCCTGGCATAAACTTACATGAAAAGGGCCAAGTTGAATGCTTTTCGAAACTTTTTGACGCTAAAAAAAAAAGGCTTATAATTAAAATTTTAGTCCCTTTCTAAATATGGTTCTAAGTGCCATTTGGTCATTTTTTCGAACTATTTTAAAATTCTACGGCCAGCTTATTTGCTTCTACATTGCGTTTTTGTTTAGTTTAAAAACTTTTTGTTGTCGCAAACCTCTTTGCGTTTAAAATCACCATTTTTAGTGTACCAAAACCAACAAACGCCATCTCACCTCTTTTCAAATCCGCAACGTCTGCAAGTTTTTAAATTCTAATTTATACCCTTACAGCCTAATGTAACTCCCGTTTCTCTGGCCTCGTGACATTAAATTTTAGTACATTTATATTTTTTTTTTCCCCAAAACAAGTGTGGGGTTTATCACTTTTTTACGACTTTCCCCTTTTTGCCTTTGATTTTTAATTAAATGCTGACCTTTCCGAAAGCAAAACTTTAAACTGAAATTGGGGGGAATTGAAATTTTCATAATCGCAAATGCAGCTTCCCGATGGAAGAGCCTTAAAACATTGAGGGCCTTCCATCAATTATAATTTCACATGCTCAGCCACCAAATAACAATAATGAATGTAAGCAAATCGAGCGGATTTCTCCCTCAAAAAAGGTTTTTCTAGCTAACACAAAAAACTGTGAATGTTCGAGGGCTGTATAAAGCCAAACATTTAGCTAGCTCACCATCAAAAAAAACCTACTTCTTCTTTTCAGTTTGAATGTTAACATTTTTTTAGATTTGCATTTTTAAAAGTTTGGGTTAATGTTAAGTTACTCTTGGGCTTCTTTAAAAGAAAAAACCCCCTAAAAACCACAGGTTTTTTAATTTGCAACAAAGTTCCTCTATTGTCAACTTTTTTAATCTTTATTCTTCGGGATTCAGGTAAATAAACCATACGACTTTGTAAAAAATTTCAGGAGTGCAACATTTGGGGTTCCCATTAGTTATCAAAAGCAACCAAAAAACAAAGGACTGCCCTTGGTTTTTTATTTTAAAAACCCTTTTTTAAAACAAATAAAAATGGCGAAATTAAAATATCAAAGCAAAATTTCTGTTGGGCCGCACTAAATTAAAAAAATAACAACTGATCCTGACTTTTCTGTGACCCAGACTGACACCTTCAAGAAAGGAGTACCCAAAAACAGAATTTTTAAAACCCCCCATTAAAAAAACTAAATCGCGAAAAGTGTGGTTTCATCACCTGCTTTTTTATCAAAACCCAGTTAAATTTTTGCTGTTTTTTGGCATCAACGGGGGGGCGTATGCGACTTTAAAACACCGATCCTTTGGTGAGGTCATTCCCGTTTCATTTTTTTAAAACCCAAACGAATTTTTGACTAAGCAAGCGCCTTCCCAAAGACAAACCTTTTAATCCTTTCAAAACCCGAATAAAACATGAAGTTTTTAAAAGGATCTTAACAAATTTTAATATTAATGTTAGGAAAAAATTTAGACAAAAGTTTGGACCTTAATCAGGGCTAGGCCACCCCTTTTTTTTGGGGGCGTGCACAGAAATTAAAACATGACTGGAATCCTCCTTAAAACACTTCCCTTTTCAGGCACAGGCGTTCACCTCGGTCCTAGACAAACAAAAATCAGCAGGGACAACATTTTCTTAACCTTCTGGCCAACTAAACGGGAAGAACGAATAAACACCATCATACTTATTTTTGGGTTTTTGCAGGTTCGCAAGCACGAAAACGAAAAACGACCCTTCTACTGGCTTTGAAACAAAAACAGATTTGGGGCAAATTTAGACACGCTATTAATTCTACATTTTTTTTCCCCAAAAGTATTAAAAGGTACCAAAATGTTTACAATTTCAAGACGAAAGAAACTTTGCTTTTTGGCACTGGTTTATCCGCTCCCCTTCTACCCAGACCCCAATGGAACAATAAAAACTACAAAAAATTAAACCTTGGCGGGCAATGAACAAAAGGGTGGGAAAAAACGAAATAAATTCGAGCCAAATATACAAACAAAAAAAAACAAGATGACCCCCCAAGATTAATCACCAAATCCCGTGGCCCAAACCCAAAAGCCCCTTTGAAGAACAAAAAAAAAATAATGACCACAATTGAAAAACACGTTTTTTTGTTGGTTAACGGGGCCTAGGTTTACCCCTTTTTTTATTTTACTAAAGAAAACCCCCAACATTAAGAAACAAAATCCCAAAAAGTGCCACCAAAAGCCAACTACTTTGCTTGCATAGACAAAAGCCAGCAACGACGCCCCCTAATATACCTGAAAAGAGTCTATAGTTTACCGGGCAATTTTTTTTAATAAACCCGCAAATGATCAACTTTTTTTACCCTTTTTTTATCAGGAGGCGAGGAGGCGATCGGGGGGCACTGGACTTTGGGGCCACCACCACCTGAATAGCCACACCAGTGATTTTTTTGCAAATCCAAAGGGCTGTTATAAACGCTGCAATGTACCCCTTGTCTCAAACAGGTTTCGTATTCTTTTCTGCACGTTGTTTTTTCTAAAATTTTTTTGGAATTTTTCTCTTTTTTTGCTCATTTGAGTTTTAATTGTTCCGTTTATTCAACACTTTAGTCAGAAAACTTTCTATATTAAACCATTATCTTTGTTCTTTTCTTTCTTACCCATCACGCCCTAATTTGGCGCGTCAAAACAGCGAGTTTTTCTTTTTCTTTTTTTTTATATCCTCTTTATTCATCAGTTTTGCAAAATTTGTTTATTAATTCGCCTCTAAGGGTTCCAAAGTACAAAAAGGCAATAATTCTCTTTGGGCAATAAAGAAACATAAATGTTTTTGGGTACGTTTCTTCGAAAAACTGTTTCTGCTTCTATTTTTTTGGGTACTTTTTTTCTTCTGACAAACGGGTTTTCGCTTCATTGAATTTATTATTTTGTCTGCTGTTTGACTTAAATCTTGAAGTTCCATTTTTTCTTTTGGGTTTACTGTTGGGGTTCCTGTAGTTTTTTTTGAAGTTTAGCAACTGCCCCTTATTTAATTCTGGTTTAGAACCAAACGATTCAAATTTCCCCACCGAAGGGTTTTTTTTTTGATTGTACCCATGCCTAAAAACTTTGAGAGCTCGTTTAGTGAAAGCTAAAAAAGTTGTCCTTGCTTTTTTTTTTCAAACAAATGGTCATTTTTTTACTTCAAAATCATCAGGTATAAGTTTGGGGGTTCTAGTCCAAATTTTGGGTAAATGATTGACCTTACTTCTGTTAATCACCCTTGCACCCCTTCGTTTCATCATGCAAAGAGCTTTTGAGCGATGCGTACAAAGAGTCATTTCACCATGTCGCCCCAGGATCAGGAACACCATAACTTCAAATGCCTCCATTTTTTTAAATTTAACTTTTTTTATTTTGTTTTATAAAAAAAAGTAAAAAGCATATGGCCGATTCTTGACCCCAAAAAGACTGAAAAACCCTTTGGGGGAAAGGGGAAATAAGCGGAAATTACGTTCCAATAATCCATCTACTTTTGATGCGGATAAAATTCTTACTGTAAAATTTTCAGACCTGGAGCGGAAAGTGTTTGCCGGGCTCGTGCGTCTTACTTTCAAAATAGAACTCAACAAAACAACCCAAACAGGAAATGTCCAAAATTTGGGAGGGGCAACTTTAAAAAATTTCTATAAAATTGGGGGGGAAAGAAATTTTTTTTTAACACAACAGAAAATTTTTTTAACCCTATTCTGACTAGGCAAACCAGAAAAAAGGGCTGATCTCGTTTAAAGGGAAAATGAAAATGAGAGGACTAAAACACAAAAGACCCGGGAAATGCAAACCAGACGGCAAAAAGCATGTAGTTTAAAATTTTGCGTAGGAAATCGTTTTTTTCCATTCCCTTAGTTTTTTTGAGTTTTTAAAAGCGCATGTGCCATCTTTAAAGGAGCTTAAAAGACAGATGTCATATGAACTAACTTTAAAAGAAAAAAACGTGTTACAATCATCAGACACCGAAGAAAAGTACAGCTTTTCTGACATCTCTTTAGAGTTTGACGTTGTTAGCAACCCAATTTACAAGGCGTTTTGAGCAACAAATCAGTCAAAATTAGCAAAAAATTTAAAGAAAGAGTGATTCACATAAACATATCCCAGAAGAAAGGCCACCTATAGGGAAATTTTTTATTTTAGGTCGCAGCAAGATCACTTAAAGGTTTTTTATGCTGTGTGAAGTGAAGAACCATTAAAAAGAGGAAGTAAAAGTTTTTTAAATCCTAAAAAAACGAAAGTAAAATGTTCATTGGGGGTATCCTAACCAAATCTATGCTAGGGGGTTTTTAAACCTTATCAACATTTTGACAAAAAAAAAATTGTTTGGGGTGGGAGGGTAAAATCCAACATGACCTTGTGTCAAAATCTGCCCTTCAAAAATTTTAGACTCGATATTATTAAAACAACGAAAAACGGCTTTTGGATTGACCTAAGGTCAACAGGGGAAATCTTTGCATGGAAGTGCGAAGGGTTTAAAAAAACGAATAAACTTTCAAATTATAAAAAAAAGGAGCGATAAACCACTTAATGCACTTTGTTTTTTAATTATATGCGCGCTGAATATTCAAAAACAATTAAAAGATAACAAACAAATTATTTTTTTTTTTTTAAAAAAGCATGTCTTTTTCGGTTTATCCAAAAGCGTCTAAGTCGCCAAAAAGGGGATAGTAAAAACCCTGACAAAAAAACCTTCAATTAACAAACATTACACAAGTGAAAATACAAGAAAACCCTTTCAAAATCAGAAAAACCAAAACGAAGGTACTGCCCCTTTTAAATGCTTTTACCTATGTTAATACGGGAGATCGACAAAAAACCTGCATCAGCGGGAACGGTTTGGTCTCTTAGCAACGGGCTAGGCGACCCCACTTTACCTCTAGTGGTTTTTTTTTTAGCCTTGCCTGTGTTCATTAGCTGTAGGTGCTGCTAAAAAAAATTAAAAAACAAACTCCAAAAGCCACAGCTATGGTTTAAAAAAATAACAGCTAAACGAGTTCCTTAAAAACGATAATAAATAAAGCCTAGCGACCAAACATCACGGATGAAAAATTTTAGTCGTTTACGGCCCGATTTAATAAACTAAAAAAGACAAAAGTTTGATCTTCAAAGAAAGGAAGGGACAAGTTTTCCACAGCCAGACACTAAAGCAGAAAAAAAAGGAAAAGTTTAAAAAAATAAACAAAACTTAAAACCTTTTCAAACAGCTCACATTAAAAACGCCAAAGGTGTTTATACTTATTTTATATCCAAGCACAAAAAACCGTGATTGATTCGGATTAAAAACCCCTTTTGGATCAAATTTTTTTTTAATTTAAATAAATATTTTATTTAAAAAAAAAACTCAGCATGGCTAAATATAGAAGGCCCGATGAATTGTTTGAAGGAATGCTTGAGAAGAGGGGTTTTGTAAAGAGCCGAAGATATTTGATTTAAAGTCATTGACCAGAAAACGGCGGGAAAGTGTTGGTCTTTGCTATTTTTCCCAAAGTTCCGGGAAAACTAACAAATAACCCGCCATTTAAAGTAATGTTAGCTTTTTAATCAAAATAAAAAACAAAAATAAAGAAAATCAAAATTTCTAAAACCTAAACAGAAACCCTTTTCTTTCCTCTAATGACTTAACACCCCCGTGGGCAACGAACGCTTACACATTTGATTGGCCGCTAAAGAACCAAAATAAGGGGCCGGGTTTGGTCAGGGGCAAAGTCCTAGAGATAAATTAAAACGGGCAAAGTATGCACCGATTGTAGCAAGGCACATTCTGCCGCCCCAGAATTGGGTAGCGAAAAGAGCAAAAAAACATAAAAAATTTCAACAAAAAAGTTTCATTTGGGGGTTTCTTTCAAGGTTGCATCACGCCCAAAAACGCAACAGAGTGCTAACAGGGGGATTACATAAATGACCAAACTTCGGGGAATATCCTTTCCTGTTTAGCGAGATCAAATTGATCATTTTGAAGAAAAACAAACAATAAATGTTAATTCTACACTTGGGGTGAGGAAACCAACCCTTTTTTCCCCTAGAAGGTCCAAAAACATCCATCGTGGGGGAACCAGACAAAAATCATTTGACTTACTACGATTTTTTCGCCAGCAGGGGTCCGCATTACACATTATACAACAATGAGAGATTATTGGGGGCATACTACAAAAACATAAAAAAAAACAAAATTCTGTAGAAAAATGTTTAACAAAATTCCATCCGTTTAAGCTGCGAGCGAACAAAAAAACATTTTTCGGCCAGTTGACTGTAATACAGAACAAAATTTCGCCCCCCCCGGATTAAAGTTAGTTTTTTAAAAACTGGAAAAAGGATGCAAAAACCCTAAGTTGTTTACGCAGACTTCGAACGCTCATTGTTCCTTATGAAGGGCCCAAACCCCCCAGAACTTTTCCCAAAACAGCCCTATGATAATACCAATTTTTCATTTTCCTTCATTGTTTCAGGGCGGGGGCGCCCATTTGGAACCCGAAATTTTTAGAGGCCCAGTGCTGCAGAAACTTTCTTAAAACCATGCAGCAAGTGCAACCCTGTTCTAAAATCTAAACTTCTGAAATCAAATGACGCCTGACGACCAACAAAAGTATAAATCACCCAATGTTGGATTTGTGGTTTAGAACAATGTCTAACAGTAGGAACAAATCCGACAGTAAAAAGACCAATCACATTTGCGGAAAGTTTAAGGTGCAGCACACAGTAAATGCAACCAACTAAAGTTTAACCAAAGACATGGGGCTGCCATATTTCTTTCCAACTTTCGAGGTTTCACTCTCCCCCCTTATAAGCAAGCAAACCAGCGCCTTTAGGGTTTTATGCATTGCACAGTCATCAGAAAAATACATGTGTTTTTACTTTAAATAACAGTCTTTTTTTGACTCTATCACACAAGGGACATAGAGTCCTAGCTATTCCTTAAAAACCTGCCCAATAACGGAAAATTTTTGGCCCAACCTTGTTAGAAAGGCGTTTACCCTTAAAGAATACAAACATTGGGAAAGGTTGACGAAGACACACTCCCCCAAAGTTTTGTTTTTTTCATCTCAGAGGAAAGGAAACATGACTCCGATTTCCACATGCCAAATGCTGGGAGAAGTTTGAGTGTAAAAAAAAGGGGGACTAATGATTCATACTTGTGGGAGATTAGTTTTGTTGGCGGGCGCTTTGAAAATTCAGAAAGACCTCATGAAACTTTTTAGTTTTGGTCCGCGCATTTTATTTCTCGCCCGGGATGGTTTGGACGCTTCTTTAAAATTTACAGGAAAACAATTTATTTTTTTCTGAAAATTCCAATGATCAGAGATTGAAAACGGGTGGGGTGGGGGAATATAGGCGCGCACCATTAAATTAAAGCAAACAACAAATACTTGGGCATTATGATCCAAAAAAAAGGGCAACTATCTCAATTTTTTAGACGCAAACAAACTGTATGGTGGGGAATGGCCAAACGCTTCCATTACGCAACTTTAAAAAGCACCAGATAATAAAAAAATATTTAAGAGCATTAAAAAAGGGTTTAGCATTTTTAAAGCCGGGGCAACAGTGGTTTTTATTCTAGAAGTTGACTTTGAATATCCCCAGGAACCCATGACCGCATAATGACAAAAACCATTACACAGAAAGTCTAAAGATGGCAAAAACAGAACCGCCAAAAAAAGTGCCAAAACTTCGAGGGCAAAAAAAAAATTTTGTCTGCATTACAGACTTCGCAATTTTTTTTTAAGACTGGTTTTAATTGAACGTTTTATCGTAAAATTTCTTTGATCAAGAACAGTTTATGAAACCATACATCAGAAAACAAAAATCTAAACTAAAACCACAGATCATCAGAAAAAGACTTTTTCAACTGATAAAAAACATTGTTTTTTGGAAAAACTATGGGAAAACCCACAAGGAAAGATGTTAGATTTTCCCCAGAGAAACGAAGCAATTAAGCTGACTTCAAAAAACCCAATTTTCAGGACTTCAAAATTTTAGATCAGCTTTTTGGGATAAGAAAAAAAAAGAAATCAAAATTGACAGCCCGTTTTTAATTTGGGTTACTTTTTTTAGAAATTTTCAAAGCTTTTTTTTTGTTGAATTTCTTTATGACACTTTAAGCCCTGATCCGAGTCCAGAGTACTTAAAAACAGTACGACAGTTTTTTATAGAATCCCTACTGAAAATACTATAAAACAGAATTAAAGTAATAAAGGGGATCGGGTGGGACACAATCTGATTATCCAAAGATTCCCTTTGCCCTTTAAAAACCCTACAAAAGGTTTTAGGGAAAAAAAGGATAAATTTTCGGGAAAAGGTGATCAAGGAGTTTTTTTGGGTTAAGGCAAAAATGTACGTAAATTTTGAGCCAGGGGAAAACATCAAAAAAACAAAAGGGAATATCTCGCAGTGGTTTTGGCGTCAAACATTCGCAAGACAACTACAAAGAAGCATTTTTCAATAAAAATACTTTTTTACAGACAACGAAAACACGATCAACACAGAATCAACACAACGTTGAAAAAGAATCATTAATAGAACAAACACAAAAAAGTTTTATAATCCAGAATTTTCAAACAATCGGGCATTGGAGAAAGCAAAAAAAATATTTCTTCGGGTTTAAATTTCGGGCCAAATTTTTCCTCAACTTTAAATTAGAAAATCAATTATATATCTTTCCCAATTCAACAAATTTTTTTTCATTTTTGCTTGAGTCTCGAATTTTTTTTTAAAATTCAAATATTCTTTACCCATTTTTATATCAAAAATTTTGGGATTTTGGGCGAGTATCTGGGTGCGTGCATGGCCAAAACCCCGCAAAGTTGCCCTAAAAGCAGAATTTAAATCAAAGATTCCCGCACAATTTCCCAAAGGGCTCTGCATTTACATTCTTTCTTCCGGTTTAGTTTCCATGTAAAATTTTTTTCTTCTGTGCTTTTAATACGTAAGGTTTTTTCGTTGTGAGCTTCCATTTTAAAATCAAATATATTTACTAAATTAATTAAAACGGAAATGTGTCGGGGGAATTAACTGCAGTTCTCCCTTTACAAAAAATCTTTGAGGGGCCGGTTGTTTGTTTTGGCAGTTTTCTCGTAATAATACACGGCGGATTCATCTTTACAATTTTTTTATTCATACGGGTCAACACCCAAACGGGCTGTTGCCCGAAGGAGTGCCCTTCTGCTTTTCCCGGCAATAAAGGGACCTTACTTTTAAAACCCAAATGGGAATAGTTTTTGGGGTAAGACTCTCCTCAAAAAAATTTATGTTTTTTTTTTGATTGCTTGCTGTTTTAACCTTTTTTTTAAACTCATTAATTTATTTCACGAGAACTGGGGCAGTCTTCAAAAAATTTGTGTTCAGAATTGCAATCAGTTTTCTGTGAACTGGAGGGGAAAAAACCTTTTAAAATGTTTGTTAAATTTTCAAATAAACCCGTGATCTTGAAATCCCGGAACCCCTTTTTAAAGGTAACTCTATTTTTAACAATAATTGATTTACTTTGGGCCCTTTTAAAATTTTTTCCATCATCGACTTAATCATGCAGGGTGTTAGCGGGCCTCGTTGGCAACAGCAACAGAAAGCACTCTTTTGTTTTAAAGGTTCTCATCTTTTTATCTTAAGCATTCAATACTGTAAGTGCACTTAAACTTTTGCCAAAAGTATATGGGGTAAAAAAGAAACCTTTTGGATGGGGTCGTTTGGCGTTTTGTCACAAAGTTGGTCTCTGATTCTTTTGGGGCAGGGAAATAAATTTCCAAATCGCTTTTTTTAATAACCATTCCTTTTCTTTGTTCACTGACTCCCCTCTTGGGTTAGCTTTTTTATTTCTGTTATTCCCTTTCCCAAATCCTTTGGCGAATAATAGATTTGTTCATTTTTTATTCAACCAATATATCGCAACAAAATACACACGGTCATGCCAAGACGATAAACGCATTTCTTGCATCTTTTTTTTTGGATGGTTGAAAAAGCACTGAATTTTGGGGGGGCAATGTCTCATTGGGTTTTCCTGTTAAAGAAATTTCTTTTATCGCTTTATCAACACTTTAAATGTGTAAGCTCTGTCCCCCGTTTTTTTCTTTTGTCGAAAAAAAATCAACGCTCAAATTTTCGCTTTTCAAGGTTTTTTGTGCGCAGCAGTTTCCCCCAGCTTTTTTTTGTCTTTTTTTTCTCACCGCATCCTCATTAAATAAACGCATAATTACTTCCCCTAAAAACAAGCGCATTTAAACCCCAACACCACCAATCACAATTTCGATGAAGCCATTTTTTATAAAAGTTTTTTTAAAAATTTTTTAATTGAAAACGTCTGAATTATTTCCCTTTCTTAACTAGAAAAAACTTTTGTAGCAAATGAAGCGTAAAAATACAATCCTTTGCCATCTTTAAATTTTTTTCCAAATCTGCCGGTTTTAATTTTTTAACGGGGGTTTTTTCCGAGCATTGTGTATCCAACCCTTTGACCCCCAAAACGCAAATGGTATCAAGGTTTTAACATTTTTTTCGGTGCCATTTTTTAAAAAAAAAAAAAAATTAAATAAAAAAAAAACAGAACACATATCTACACAGCACAGGGAGCCAAACCCCTAACTTTATGAATGCCAATTGAGACCCAAACTATTATTCCAAAAAGGAAAGGCTTATTTTTTGAGCAGTGGGAAAAAAAAAACAGACCTCGGGAAAAGAATTTAGCATAAACAGACAACAAAGTCGCCCAAGACATTTTTAATATCACAACAGGAGAACGCAAATGGGGGCAAGAATGGGAAAAAATGTAGGAAAACCCTTCTTATTGTACACTAAACTAGTTTAAAAATTTGCGCCCCTTACTGAAAAGATTTATGAAATTTTTTCGAGGACCATTTTTTAAAAAATCATAAGTCTCTAATGCGATCTTATTTCAATTGGGAACAACGTCGCCATTAATCAGGGGAAATTTCTTTAATCAAAAGATTTTATTTCCCCCCAAAAAGATACCAAAAATCACAGAATCAGGAAAAATTGAATCAGAAAACTTGAATCAGTGGAATGTGCCAAAAAAAGCCTCCCCTCCTGGCGGGTTTTTCAGCAGGGAAAAAAATTACAGAGTGGGGCAAAAGAACAAAAAATGTTACAAAATATAATCATAATGAAAACAAACGCCACCAACACCAACATTGTTTCAAATCCACATAAAAACGCCAGAACAAGAACAGTTATTCAAACCTATAACACCAAAGCTTCGGAATATTGAACTTAAAAGAGTTGTTTTTTTGGGGCCCTTGCTGCTGGGGGTTTATTACGTTATAGAATATATAAACAACGCGGCGAAAACCAAAGCATCAAAAAAATCTGAACCACTAAATACAAAGCCAAACAAAAAGCGCCAAACCCCCCAACAACAAAAGATCATTTTGATCCATTTCAAATGCAATAATACTTTAAGAATTTAATTTTTTTAAAAAAATTTTTTTTTTTTGATAAAAAAAATCATGACGGATTATTATTTGTTTAAAAAAGAGGAGTCAAAAATAAAGACATGGGGTCTATAAAAAACATTTCCCAAAAACCAAATTGTAACAAACGGGGCTTACAAGTAAGAACTTCATTAAGATCTATTGGACCAACTCCGCCAAGGGCGCTGCAAGACATCCTCACGATGACGCTTTTTTGAAGCATGTTTGTACTATATTAGACAACTACATTTTAAAAAAAAAACATAGAATGTATTGTTTTTTTTGAAAAATTTTAAAAAACTTGAATAGAAATTGGGGTTTTACTTAGAGGAACTTAATTACAATCTTGAGGTGACTTAGTAAGAAATTTTGGGACTTGACAAGAACTTTTAAGAACTTGAGGTATTATAAAAAAATATTAAGAACTTGGGGTACTTGATAAAAAACTTGTTAGAACTTTGGGGGGACTTGATTAAGAACTTGAGGTTACTTTTATTAAGAACTTTAAAAAAACTTGAACGACTTGAATAAAACCAAGGGGACTTTAGAAACTAAAATAAAAACCAATCCATTTTACATTCTTTTCCTTTCATGCTTTCCTTTTTGCAAAACCCCTTTAATTATCGCTTCAAAATGAGATGGGGCGACGCATTTGTCACTTTACAAAATAGGGGGACCCCCAAAGCAAACCACCCGGGCAAATTACACAAAATTTCATAGCCAGGGGGGGCGACGCGGCCCTGACCAAAAATCTAAATTTAGGCCCCCAAGAAAATGCCTGCGGAGTTTTTCCCCAAATTTAAATTTTTGGGCCCCCCCGCCCTCAAGTAATTTTTTCACATTTTAGATTAAAAGCAGCATTTTATATTCAAATAATAAAAAATTTAAAAAAAATTTTATTAAAAAAATAGGACTAAAAAGTAAGGTAAAACACTTTTTTTTAATTACTTTTAATTTTTTTTTACAAAAATAAAAAACAACTTTACACGCAACAAACACCAAAAGAATTTTAAACTTTCGTGTCCAGGAATATATAAACAAAAAAAAAAATAAATTGAGAATATCCTGCGGGAGTTTAAAACTTGTTTTTATGGATTGCAAAAGTCAAAATTTGGCCCTTTTCCCTACCCCCCAAGGATCCTTCCCATTTCGTGTTTGGGCATGGGCGCTAAAATCCGCAAACCAATTGGTTTAAAAAATTTGGGGGGCACTGCGCGGCATGAACGCCCAAACCCAAATCTGGGGGGAAACACTAAAAGGGGTAGGGGATTGCCCCCAAAATTTGAAAAAAAGAGCGGGAACCCGTAAAAGTATACACGTTGGAGGCAAATCTCAAAACCCTTCACATCTGCCCTTTTATATTGCCCCGGTCTGGCTTGGGCCCCAGGCGCCCTGGGGTCTCAAGGAGATCCAAGTGATCAATAAAAGCGCCAGATGCGAAGAGTTTTTGGGATTTTTTATTTAAAAAGACAGAAAAAAACAGGAAAACAAAAAAAAATCTGAAAATTTAGGGGAAAATTTGTATTGAAAACGGAAAATCCACACAGTAAATTTTTTTTTTATAAAACACTTTTTTTTTTGGTTATGAAGACAACTTTCAGAGAACAAAAAGGGGGGGGTTAAGGGTTAACTGTCCCAAACTGGGTTTAGGGGGATTGAGCGACCCCCCTTTTAAGTTTCTGCTACCAAAAACAACTGAATTTCCCCCTACGGAGAACGGCCAATTGGCGCCCAATATTCTCACAAAACAGATTTAAAATAATTGCGAACAATTAATAGTGGGGGAAAACAATGCAGGTTAACAATTCTTTATCGTTATAAATGATTGGGAAAAAATTGAACTTTTAAAAAAAAAAAATTTAAAAAAAAAAAATTGAAGAGAAGAAAATTTATTGCTAAGTGTTTTGCTTTTTGCCAACAAAGAAAACACTTGATTTTCAATGAAAACCAGGTTTGGGGTTTAAAAAGGAAAAAAACAGTACAATGGGGGTTTGACAAAAATGGATGTTAAGATTGATGAACAACAGAAAAGCCGGTATTCTGTTGGCGTTGATTACCGCCGGCTTTTGACTCATTTTCCCCAAAAGGAAAATTTTTGTTGGGCTTTCCAACAAATTTTGGGTTTGGGGAAATTTTGTCAATGGTTAAAGATTAGGGGAAATACCGAGAGTAGTAAACATTACTTGGGTTGGTTTTCAAGAATTTTTTCCCGTTAAACAGGCTAAGACAAGGGGGTCCTTCTCTCCACTTTTCAAATAGCCTTAAAATAGCCCCAGAAAAGCTGCCATTAAAAAAGAGACGAAAATCACTTAAGGGCCTTTAAATGCCTGCACACCCTGAGGGACCCCCTACCCCCTTTTAAAGATATTACTCTACAGACGATTCACACTTTTATTCGGATAAAATGAAAAGAAAAAGCCTGAATGATAATAAATTCTCTGAAATTTACTAACATAATGAATAAAACAAAAAAGAGGCAAGTGGCCGGGAAAGAAAACACATAAAGAAAATCAAAATGATATAAAATTTAAAGAAAAAGTAAAAAGTTGGAATGTTTTTTGTAACTTTAACCCGCTTTTACAATTAAGAAAATTTGGTCCTCAAGATTAGAAAAAAACCCAACAAATAAGGAAAAATTGGTCAAAAAAAATCTTGATTATGGAAAACCTGTTTTAAACAAGACATTTCGATTTTACATTTGTGCTGTTATGCAGTCATTTTAAACAACCATCGCATGTGCTTAATAAAATTTAAAACAATTTGTTTAATTTCTCTGGGAAAAAAAAATTAAAGGACAAACTTTTCCTCTGCGATTTCAAAAAAATCGCGCGAGAATGCAGAACTAAAATACAAAATGGCCGAGAATCCAAAAAAACCACTCTCTAAGAAGTAACACAAGACAATGAACAACACGGGGCCCTTGTGGAACTACTGTGTATGGTAAAGAGGCGCAGAGGATAGGGAACCGAAGAAAAGGGAGTTTTTTAAAAAAACCAATCTAAATTTTTATTCATACGGCAACTAACTGATCTGTTGCCCTGAAGCGAGTGTCCCCTTCTGCTTCTCCGCAAATAAAGGTACCTACTTTCAAACCAAATGGTAATAGTTTCTGGATGAAGACTCTCCTTCAACAGCATTTATTGTTTGTTTTTGATTGCTTGACTGTTTTAGACCTTAATTTAAATTCTTCATTATTCATTGCACGTAGAACTGAGGGCAGTCTTCTAACCCATTCTGTGTTGCGAGAATTGTCAATCAGCTCTCTGTGATACTGGTAGGAGAAAAGCCTTTCAGATAACTGTTTGTTAAAGTTTTCAACTAAAGCCTGTGATCTGTGAACTCCCGGAATGCCTCTTTTAATGGTAACTCTATGTTTTAACAATAATTGATTCACTTGGCCTTTAAATTCTTTTCCATCATCGACTTGAATCATGCGAGGATAAGTTAGCGGGCCTCGTTGGCAACAGCAACAGCAGAAGCACTCTTTTGTGTTAATGGTTCTGCATCTTTGTATCTTGAAGCTATGTCAATGACTGTAAGTGCGTACTTAAATCTTTTTTGCCTAATTGTATCATGGGGTAAATAT
>CM031620.1:69006589-69037465 GCA_018398815.1 Conus ventricosus | reverse complement strand
CATTTCTTTTCAAAAACAAGTTTTTGGACAGACGTGGGGAGGGATAACGATAAAAAGTCGGGAAAAAGTTTTCCGTTCACTAAGAACGAAAAACTGCGAAATTCGGGAGTTGAATGTTTAGGTGCACAGCCACACAGGCGTTCAGAAAGGGTTTAAAAACAAAAAGAAGACAAAAGAAATCCCGTCCCCATGGCCATGTGTGCAGAGACTAAAAGCCCCCAGTGGCAACCACCTGATGTTTACAGCCTGATATGGGCTTTCTCGGTGGCTGGGCTAAAAGCAACACTCTCTTTATCTTACCCGATTTTTACAGCCCTGTATCCCCTTTGCGGTGGCTGGGTAAAAGAAACACTTCTTATCTTACCCTGATTTTTAAACCCTGATATGGCCCTTTGCGGTGGGCCGGGCGAAACCCCATTGTCTATCTGATCTCACCTTGGGTTTTTCCCGCCTTGTGGAGCCGGTCAGGAGGGAGCAGGCAAACAGGTCCCCCGTCCCCCAAAAAGGTGGCTCCCCCCGGGGGTATCTCCAGGCTGTCACTCCCGCCCGTCTCTGCCACCAGCGGGTTTGAATGGATGTTTGATGAGCACGTTCGGGGGGTGGGGAGGGGGAGTGTGGAGGAGGGGGGGGAGTGTGGGGGGGGGGGGGGGGGGGGGCGAGGAAGCGGAAGGGGGGATTCAGGATAGAGGCCCATGGCACTGTTTGGGCAAAACCCAACGTTATCATCGCACGAAATGTTCCACATCATCGGGGTGGTTTTTTCATCATCATTTTGTAAACTTGGACCCGTGACTAAATTTTTATGATTAAATCGCACAAAAAGACGCGTACATCAAATACTAATACAAAATGCGCGCGCGTGCCACTCCCCACCACACACCCCAAAACCCCACACACACACACAACAACACACAAAAACAACAAAAGCAGCATGCATGGCACAGCACGAACTAAAACCCACAAACCCACATTCCCCAAAGCCAGAGACAAAAAGCGGGGGAGTCGGGGGGACAAAACTGCACTTAAATTTTGAAAAAGGAAAAAAATATCATCATCATCATCATCTTCATACCCTTAACACCATCATCTCATCATCTTCCATCTCCCCGTCTCTTCTTACCTCATATCTCCCTTATCATCACCATCTCATCACGTCATCATATCCCACCTCTCATCGTCATCATCACCGTCATCTTCTCTCATCATCACCATCACACCACCACCACACCACTCTATCATCATCATCATCACCATCACCTCATACACCATCATCCCCCTCATCCATTCGGACCTGTGTGACGCTACCCAAAACCCAGGAGGTGGTCTTGGTGCCCCAGGTCAGAGTGTCAGGACACAGTCCCCATCACCCATATCTCTCATCATCCATCCCCCCTCAGGGGCCCTGTTGACAGCTGGCCAGACCCAGGAGGGGGTCTTGGTGCCCGGTCAGAGGGTCGGGACCACTGGCCCTCATCATCCCCCATCATCTCTCATCACCATTCATCATCATCCCCATCATCTCACCATCCCCATATCATCTCACCATATCATCCCCATCCCCATCCCCATCACCATCATCAGATCAGCACCCCTCATCATCTCACCTCATCATCCCATCCCACACCCATACAGTGCCCTGGGGGGACAGGGGCCAGACCCAGGAGGTGGTTTTTGGTGCCCCAGGTCAGAGCTGCTCGGCCCAGTGCCCCCCCTTTCCTTGTGGAGTGCCCCATGGCGACAACGCCTCCGCCTCCGTGCTACCTTCTGTCGTCAACGTCTGCCTCACACACACACACAACACACACACACACACACAACACACACACACAAAACCAAACCCACAGACGCTGCAACAGGCAGGCACAGGCCGCTCTCCACACAAATAAAATTTCAAACAGCGCACACATTCATCCAGTTTGCTTGGGAGAAGGCAAAAATTTTCAACTCTCTCCTCTTTCTCTCGTCTCCCCAAAAGCGGGCACATGGCCCCTGCACATGAGCTGGCCGCACGCACGCACAACACACACACACCACACAACACAAACACACACACACACACACCCCCATTTCCCATCCCCAATACTCAGGAAAGGTGCGCGCACTTTACACACCAACACAACACCGTGCGCCGGCCCGGCGGCACGCACGCGCACATGCACACACACATGCGAAGGGGAAAAACCGTGAGAGGAGTGAGAGTGAATGTGTATAGAGAGAGAGACGGGGACAAACAGACAGACAGACAGCAGAAAAGAGAGAGAGAAAGAGAGAGGGGGGAGGGGGGGGCAGAGAGAGAGAGAGAGAGAGAGAGAGAGAGAGAGAGAGAGAGAGGAGGAGAGAGAGAGAGAGAGGAGAGGCAGAGCTAACAAAAGAGGGATGGATTTGGCATGGGTCACACAAACGCCCCCCAACCAAAATCCGTAGGGCCTTTCAGTCTTTGAGGAATTTAAAATGCCAACCCCTGACTCACTTTCGCCCTCAAACCATTTTTCCCGGGGCAAAAAGTGCCCCAGGATTGGCATTTATCGTTCTCTAAAAGAAAGATTCAATACTAAAAAAAACGTTATTAAAAACAAAACATACTGTGTGGGTTTATCCGTTTTCAATATAATTTACTAAACTTTTCGATTTAGTTTTTGTTTAACCCTGTGGTTTTCCCCTGGTCTTTTTAAATAAATCTTTTCCGAAAAACATTCATCAATGAGTCTCTGTTTTATAGAAATAGAACACAGTCTTTAATGTTCTCAAAAGTTTTTTTTAAAACTGAGTTTTATTTTGCAAAAATCCAAAATTATTCCAGATGTCTCCCTGAAAGCCTTTTGAAAAGTATTTTTTTTTTTTAACATTTTCTTTCGGGCAAAACAGCATTTTAAAATAAATAGTGTCGGGTTCCCTTTCAAACTCTTTTAAAACTTTTCTAAAAATCACCAGTTTTTTCCCTGGATCAACTAAATTAGTCATCATCTGTCATATAAACCTTTATTAGATATGCTTTTTTCCTTTTAAGGTTGGGAAAAAATTTAAATTGATCAAAATTTAACGATAAACTTTTTGAAAAGGGTCGAGGATAAAAAATTTTTTTTCCCCAAAAAAGTCTGCCACAATAAATGGCAATGAGGAGTTTTTGTAAAAAGTTTAATGCCCATGTTTTATAACAGAATTTAAATCTAATCCAGTTTTTTTTTTTTTCTACTCTCTGTCAAAACTTGTTCGTATAATAAACCCCGGGGCCCAAAATGTGTAAGATTAACAATTCAGTTCTGAAGATTGTTTTATTTAAGTCAACATTGATTTTGTTGCTTGTTGTTTTATCTTAAATCCTCACCATTGTGAAGACGACGACAAAAACTTTTTAAGGGTTTAAAGTCTAATTTTTTCCGCTATTTTAAATTTCCTTTTTAAGGTCATCCCTAACCCCCACAACCCCATCCCTTCCATCTTTAAAGACAGAAATTTCAAATATCATTGTAAATGTCCCCAAATTTTTGCTTGGAAAAGAACTGTAATTTTGTAAAAGTTTTTTTTTACAACTGTTTTTTTTCTGTGGAGGATGTCTGTTTTTTCCCATACGCGTTTTTTCATTTTTTTCCCGCTTTGTCGTGGGGCAAAAGGGACTTACAGAAAAGGGGCCCAGAGTGAATGCTTTTCTAAAATTTTTTTTTGACGGTTTAAAATATGTAAAGGGCTTTGAATTAAATTTTTTTCCCCCATTTAAAAGGGTTTTAAAGTCCCATTTGAGGTGGTTTGAACTATTTTTATTATTTTGGCCCAACTTTTTTGCTCTGATTGCGCAGTTGTTTGTTTGGAAAATTTTTGCTGTCCCCCAACCTCTTTGCATTTTTAATCCCCATCTTTGTGTACTCAAAACCATACAAAGGCCTATCTCACCGTTTGTTCAAAGTCCGCAACATCTGAAAGGTTTTTTAATTCTAAGGTTAAAACCCCTTACAGGCGCTAATGTAACTCCGTTCTTCGGGGCCCCGCGACATTTTTTTTTTAGTACAGTTTTTTTTATTTCCAAAAAAAATGTGAAGGTTTATCACATTTCAAAAAATTTCCCCCGCTTTTTGTCTTTGATTTTTATTTTAAAATAAGCCCCTCCCAAAAACTAATTTTTTAAACTGTAAATTAGGAATTGTAAAATTTTCAATCGAAATAGCAGTTTTTCCTGCGGAAGAGCTTTTAAAAACAGTTGGGGGCCCTTCCCGTCATTAAGTTTTCATCAGTGCTCAGTCACCCAAAATGAAATAGAGTAATGAATGTAAGCAGATCGAGCGGACTTTCCCCCTCATAAGTAGTTTTGGTTGGGGTAATCTAAATCTAAAATTTGTTGCTGTAAACCCTAACATTTTAGCTGCCCTTTAAAAAAATAGAACCCCCTTTTTCTTCGGGCTTGAAGTTAACTTTGTTTTCGATTCGCATTGTTAAAAGTTTGGAGTTATGTAAAATTTATCTTTGCTTTTTTTGTGAGCAAAACCCCCTAATAACTGGTATTTTTAACTCCTAATTTGGCCCGTTTTATCAATTCTTTTTAAACCTTTTTATTCTTCCTGGTTCACTTATTTTAAAAAATCGATTTTTAAATATTTTATGGGCGCGACGTTTTGGCCCCGCAATTGTTATCATTTGATGTTTAAAAACGAAGGACGGTCTTGTGTTTATTGTTACAAAAAATTTTTTTTTTAAGAAATAAAAATTTAGTGCATTCAAATTCGGTGAAAAAATTCTGTTGGGCCGCATACAATCTTAAAAAAAAAGCAACTGATCTTTGACATTGCTGTGACCCCCACTGCCCCCCTTTTCATAAAGGGGTGAGTCTCCCTTGAAGGCTATCTTAAACCCCCCATTGGAAAAAGACCACTCAAGAAAGCGGGTTTAGTCATCGATGCAGGTTTATCAGAACCAGTTAACTTTGTGTGTTTTTTCCATCAAAATGGGTGTGGGGGTCGTATGGTCATTTAAATCACCATGATCCCTTTTGGTGAGGTCAGTGTAAGATTTCATTTCTATTACACCCTTCGGCGTTTTTTGCTGAACTTCAAGCGCCATTACCAAATGCAAACCATTTAAAACACTTTGCAACAGAATGACATGGGTTTTGGGTTGTAACGAATTCAAATTTTAACATCAAACAGGCTTTGCAAAAATTGGACATATCATGGCTAGGCGACTTTTTTTCGGGGGCACGCACAGAAAGTATAACTATGACGGCATCCCCCTTTTTAAATCTTTCTTTTTTGGCAAATGTTGGGGGCCCGGGTCCCTCGCAAGAGCATAAAAACAATGGGAAAATTTTTCTTAGACACTTCTAAGGGGCCCCCAACAGGGCGGGAATAGACGAAAAAAAAAGGGCTCTATTCGATTACGTTTGGTGTTTGCTAGGGGCGCAAAACACGGCAAGTCGAGCATAACTGCCTTTACTGGCTTTGCGCCCAAAAAAAAAATTTGCCCAAATTTAGGGACGCCATTATTCTACAGTTTATTTCCTTAAGTTTTAAAAAATACCAAAAAGTTTTAAACGCAAGACGAAAGTAGCTTTGCCCTTGGCTGGTTTATAAAATTTCCTTCTGACCTCGACTCCAGGTAGGGAAAATAATGAACTAAACAATGAAATTCTTGTTGGGAAAATTGACAGAAAAGGGTTGGGGAAAAAAAAAAAAAAGACCCTAAATTTCGAGCCAGTAATATTAAAACAATAAAAAAACACCCCCGAATGTATTAATCCCCGAGGCCCCCCCCCAAAAAGCCATTGAGACTCAGCAAAAGCTCGCGGACTCTGTTCGCGATGACCCCTGAATTTTGAAAAAGACAGCGCTTGTTCTTGGATTAAATGGCCTGGTTACTTTGGTCTTTTTTCTTATAAAATTAACCCGACATTTAAAAGAACTTGCCCAAAGTGCTCGGCCATTTTAAAAGCCAAATACTTTTCTTGCGTAGACAAAAGCGCTAACAAACCCCCCCAATATAACCCGGTAAAAAGGGCTATGCTTTCCGCTAATTTTTTTTTAAAAAAACTGCAAGATGTCAAGCTGTTTTTTTCCCAATGATTTTTAGGTGGGGGGTGGGGGCGGGGAGGGCCTGAACTTTGCCCACCACCCCCTGTAATAGCCACCCAGTGTACTTATTTTCAAATCCTAAGGCCGTTAAAGCTTTCTAATGGCGCCTTGCTTCTAAAACAGCGTTCGTTTTCGTTCTGTGCGTTGTGTCTTTTTATAAAAATTTTCCCCGGGTAGTTTCTTTTTTCTATTCATTTAGTTCGTAAATTGGGCCCGGTTGTAGTCGTCCTTTTGTCTTGTGTTTTTTTGTTCAAGATTTTTAGTCTTTGGGTATTTTTCTTTTTTAAACGGCCTAAGTTGGGTCATCAGCCTCCGAGTTTTCTTTTTCTTTTTTTGCTTTTCTGTTTACCTGTTTTGCTAAAATTTTTTATTAAATTGCCTTTGATGGTTTTAAAGTACGATCAAGGGGTAATAATTCCGCATAGGAAGGGGGAAACTTAATTGTTTTTAAAAGCTGTTTCTTCTGAAAACTGGTTTTTGCTTCTTTGCATTTTAATTCGGTGATTTATTTAAATTTTTTAAGTTTCCATGTTTTGCATTTGGGTTTTCTGGGGGAGTTCTTGTAGTGTGTTTGAAGTTTTTGCAACGCACCCCCATTAATTTTGGTTTAGCAATGCCAAGGCGTTTTGTAGCCGCAGGGAGTTTATTTTTAAATTTAACCCACGGCTAAAAAATTTGTCACACGTCACTCTTGATACCCCCATTTTATGACAGCATTTACTCCATACGCAAGCAATCTTTCCAATCACCAAAAGGGCACTACCGAATGTTTTTTTTCCCCCTCTCCTTCGGGAAAACACTTTACTAAGCACAACAACAACTTGTAAAAGATTTTACACCTTATCTCTTCCGCACTGAGAGACAAATAAAACTGACACTGCTCTCCCCCACCGGGAACAAATCAATCTTACCCCGTATCTTCTTTACATGAGAAAAAATAGTCTTTACAAATGATTTCTTTTCACTGAGAGATAAAAAAGTCTAGTTTCGTTCATAAAGCCATGGCCCTTAATTCCTTTAACCCAAAATTTTCCGGACCCGGATAATAAAAACTCCGTAATCACTGAGGACCCGCCTGCCTCAAGTAAAAGTTCCCCGCTTTCTCCTTTCCCTTTCTCTCTTGAGACAAATTTTCTGCCCCCCCGAAACCTTTCCCCCCCTGGAGAAGAGTCTCGATTCTCTTCGCGACTTTTTCTGTCTCTGCGAAACGGCGAGCTTCCTCTTTTCCCGGAGTGGTACTGGTGGGGCTGAATACCCGGGGTATCCCCCACACCTGGCCTCTTTAAAACCCACGGGGGGAAAGGTGAAGGGTGAAGGGCGAAGGGTAAAAGGGGGTGGGTGAAGGGTTTTAAGGGCTGGTAAAAACTGGGCAGAACGAGGACCCCCGTCCGACAGGTTCGAGTCTCTAGGCCCTTGCTGGGTTAAAAATGACTCTTTCCCCCTTTCCTAGTGAGTGCATCTCAGTGTTTTAAAACACATGACCAGCCCTTACCCCTTTTTTCCCGCCTTTTTAATATCCTCGTGGGCACTTTCACCCCCAAAGACCACAATTTGTTTCTTTTTGGTCATACTACAATTTTTTGGGGGCGCCCGCTACATGTCAAGCCACATGAAAATTCTTCTTTGTTGTGGACGGGGGAAAGATTCATATCACTAATAAGTGATGGAGCGCCATGCCTTGATGTGGGCTACGTCACATGACACCCCCCCTCCCGGGATGAAAAATTTTCCCAGAAAATTTTTTTTTTGGATATCATTCACTTTAAACACATTTCAGCCGAATCCAAAGTGTAACCATGCCAGTTCCCAAATTAATAATCAAAAGTTTTTTAGAAACAAAACCTGATCCACCATAAAAAGCAGTTTCAAAATTTCAATTTTTCTAAAAAAAAACTTCATAATTTATCACCCAAATTTCCCCCAAAAATACATTTTACAAATTTAAAAGGATAAAACAATTTGGGTTTCAACAATTCAAAAGCAAAAATTGTGTTCAAATTAAGAGTGAAGCACATTTTCCTTTTTCTTTGTTCACATATTGTTTCAAAAAATTCATGAAAATGGAATTTTTTCCCAAATGTAAATGCTTTCAATAGACAGTTAAAAAAAAAAAATAAAAAGTTTCTTTTTTTCCCCGTTTTTAGTATTTTAAAGGCCCCCCGCTTTCATTGTTGAAATGCAAGACAAAATTTGGGGTTTGTTCGCAAATAAACTGTTTTAACTTTCTAAAGGTTTTTGCTATCAACTAAATGATTCTTTCCCAAAGCAAATTTGACTAAAAAGTACTTGTTTTTTTATTTGTTTACCAAAGAAAAAAAGTATTAATCAACATCAAGTAGTTTTTTTGCTTGCAAAACATTTGTCACTTTAAACAAAATTAGCTTAAAACCCTTGATTTTAAAGTCGTAGCATCAATGCACCGTTTTAAAAAGGTCCACCGTAATCATTAAGAAAAACAAAAAAAGGAAAAGTTTTCCCTTGGAAAAAGTAATTTGTCCCCGATATTCACGCCGGACAACAAATCTGCCCTGAATTTGTGTTCCCGGCATGGTTCAACGAAAAAGGAAACCGCAAGCCCAAAAACCATTTTTAAAACCGTGTTTTTAGCTTTGACGATTTTAAGAAACGTCAGTGGCCTTGGTCAGTCTGTAATGAAACTTTCTTTCCCCGTCAAAACCCCGGCGAACTTTCACTGCCATACAAAAAAGCCAAGCCTCTCTTCAATATGGGTATTTCTCCTGCTCTTTGAGAAAAATTCTTACTGGCGTTTTTGCATGGATGTAATAAAGCACTTTTTTTTTGAACAGTACGCTCCATTCCTTAGAACTGGCATCAGTTCTTAAAATAAAGTTTCTGAGAAAGGGGGGGGGTAACAATAGGCAGGAAATGAGTTGAGGGTGTCTGAACACACTCCAAGCCTTCTGGCACTCATCAGACCACACAATACGTTTGTTCTTCTCCCTTTCGTCAGTTCAGTCAAAGGGGCCGTCGGGACGCAAAGTGGGGTACATATCGTCTATTCGTAATTAACAACAAACCGAGGAGTGACCTGATCTGTTTTCTTTATAGTGGGTTTGTGTAAGGATAAAATCTTTTCCACTTTCTTTCCCTCTGGCATCATTTTCCCCACTGAAATAGTGTGACCCAAAAACTCGAGAGTTGAAACCGCCCATCGAATTTTGATGGTCTTGCAGTCAAACCAAAACTTCTGAGTCTGGCCCCCCAAAAAAAAAACAGCTCGTAATTAGAAAGGAGGTCACTCCATGCTTTGCAGCCACAAAAGTAAGCAAATTATTAGGTCTGCACACATTCATGGAAGTTTCAGGCTCGCATCATTCTGGCAACAGAATCGGGGCATTTTGCAAACCAATGCATTTTCGTCCACTGGAAAAGACCCAAAGGTGTTTGAAAACGCTGGTCTTTTTTCCTTGTCAGCTTCAGCCATTGAATCTGCCAGAACCCTTTAGGTCAAGTCTAACATTCACAAAATACTTTCCCTTCCGAGAGCTGACACAGAAGTTCTTCAATGTCTGGATAGGCTCGGCATCGAACACAGTGATCTTATTTTACTTTTTCTGTAATCGATTGCAGAACGCACTGATCCATATTCAGGGTTTGTCCACCATACCACTGGTGAGCTGTACGGAGATGTAGAAGGTTCGCTCACCTTTTAAATCCAGCCATTACATTGATTTCTCTCTCAAGCCCAACCTCTTTTTTGCAAATGAGGGTTATGGTCTGGTTCGCACTGGTATTTCAGAAGTTAACGAATACTATGGGCGTTCAATACCATAACTGTACATGGGTATCCGTTAAACACATCCTGAAATCTTTCAAAATGTCTTTGACTGTTCTGTTTTGACTGTAGACAAATCATTCGACAGAACCACATCCTCATAGGTTTCACCATTGATAGACAGAATAGGAAAGGGTACAACATCATTCTGCACCTGGTAGATGTTACCACTCTACATTTGCTGTTTTTCATAACCTTTGATCTGACCCTGTACGTTTACATGGGTACAAATTCATCACTGATAATGTCTGTCATGTTTGACAATCAGTTTCTGACACAGGATATATCCACTCAACCGACTGTGAGGCACATTTGTACGTTTCACATACTTCTTCAACATGTTCACATGAAAATACCTTCTCAGTGGTTTGCATTTTGATCTTATAATTTACTTCAGGAAGGTTTTCGACCACCTGAAAAGGACCCTACACATAACACAAGCTAGTTTAATGTTCATCAGTGAGTAGCACAAGAACTTTATCCCCTACACTGAAAGAACGAGCCTTTGGGCTTTTTCCTGTCTGCAAAGACCTTGTACACATCTGTTTTTCTATCAGCTGACTGTTGAGCAAGCTCACATGCATCCCTCAAAACGATAAGCAGTCATAAACGTTATTGGTAAACAGTTTTACTGTCAGGTATGTCCTCTTTTCCGCTCCATTGTGTCATCATAGATCCAAAGTCCCCTTGTGATGACCAAAAAGAACTCAAATGGTGAGAATCCTCAGCGTTTCGTTCGGCATTTCCCTTATGCAAAAAGCAAAGCCTTATGAAAACGATCCCATTCCTGGGGCTCTTGCCTTGCAACCTTCCTCAAAGCATGGACTGTTTTAACGTTCCCTTGAAACGATCAGACCATGCCATTCGATTGGATATATTGCGTGGTTTGAAATGAAAGATTACAACAGTCTGTTAAATTTCTCCTCATGAGATCAGAACATGAATTGCGTTCCACAATCCGAGAGAATTTCGTCTGGAAGACCCACTCTTGGAAAAAATTGCAAGGAAAGGCCATCATCGACAGATAACTGTATCATTTTCTCAGTGGAATCGCATTCTGGAACCTTGTGCTGTATCCACCAAAGTCCAAGATATAGCGATATCCGAGAAGACAGTGGTAGCGTCCAACAAGATCAAAGCTAACTTCCGAAATGGAACGGAAATGAGAGCATTTTGTGCAAAGGTGCACATGGACGCACCTCTCTGAGATGTCTTTTGGCAGATGTCCATGAGCGGCAGTTTATTGTCGTAACTTTCCTTCGTGACACCCCGGCCAATACAAAGAATCAAAACTCTCTTTATGTTCCTTTTGATCCCACAGTAGACCAGCGAACAATGCATCATGAGCCGTGTCAGCACAGTTTCTCTAAGTGGTTCGGAACCACAACTGTCTGTTGTCCTGTCCAGGTACACACCTGTAAGAATGTTAGAGTCCAGTATGTACGTTGGTTGTCCGTTTGTACGTCATGACCAGTCTGTTTAGCAGCAGAAAGTATTTGTCGTCAGCGGCCCTCGTCTTTTCCCTCATTTCTTTTAATCATCTGGGGTAATCTGGAGTTCATCCATTTGAAGACGTTAAGAGCGCTTTGTAGCCTTTCCCTCTCTATGACATTTGATCTAGTACTCCTCCCCCCACAAGCAAGGAACAAACGATCCTCCAGCACCACCATGTACTGTACGACACCTCTGGCAAATTTGCCCAAGATCAAGTCGCAGACTGGGTTATCAATAACACAGGCGGTTACGAAAACCGAGTAGTACGGTGTATCGATCTTAAAATTTTCGCCAGCGGAAAACGTTTTCATCTTGCCTCCAAACGACCTACACTTGACAGTGTTGCGATACTTGTCTTGAAGCACGAAAGACTTCCGTACACCAGCAGTAGTGCACCCAGAGGTCTCGCAAAACCGAACCTGCAATCCATTGATGGCCATGCCATTTTCTAACACCATCCATCAACAGATTGATCTGGTGCAAAACAAGGCCTTCTCACAATTCAGTGGAGACTAATGCGGGTTTTGAATCACCCGGTCTGAAAGGGCAATTCTGTTCAGATGAACTTGCCATCACAAAAGAACCATGCGCATGTCTGATGCACTGACAGATTTTGTGAACTTCTGTTCTGGCCACAACTGGCCCAAAAGGGCTACGTGTGGTCGGTTGTCCACGACCTCGAACGTTTGCTGAGGAGTAAACGGTCTTCCGGCGTGAGTAATGTATTGACGAAAGTCACCGAACCGCGAAGATCCCTGTCCGTTTCCTAGGATAGGTATATCCTTGAGGACTCAAAAATGACCCACGATTTCCTTTCCTGTAACTTCCCTGTCCTGATGGATAGTACATGAACGCATGAGACTCAAAGATGGAAAATTCCTCCTTTCCTAGCCACGCCCTTATCTGGGTAGCGACAACAATACTGATCAGCCATCTGACACATTTTCCTCCACGTTTCAAATGCCTTTCTTTAAGGAAAGTGGCCAGATCTTTGCTCACGCTCTGAAAAGTAGTTCTACTAAGGAAGAGATCTCGCATGATTGAAAAGTTTTGGGATTCGTTTTAGACACATCGATCCATCGATCCAAACAATGACTCATACGGAATTCAGAAACGAATGGAAACGATTCTTCCTTATTTTCAGCGCACCAGAAACGGAAACGTTCGTGAAAACGATCACAGAAACAGTGAAATTTTCTTGAGGAGTTTCTTCTTTCAACTGATCCCAAGTTAAATTTTGTTTCGTCGGCAAGTGAGTGGTACAGTGTCAAAGCGCTACCTACTGATAACAACGACGGATATACAATGTCCACTTTTTCCTTTGGCCACCACAAGACTTTGCGTGACTTTCAATACGAAAGAAAACTATCATGTCATCCATTTTTTCTCAAAAGGTGCAACTTTGGAATATAGCCCGCTTTTGGTTGAGCATGGCTGCGGAACCGACTGGTGGAGTTCTCTTCGATGCCTGTATTCTTCTAATTTCAGCATCAGTCTCAGTTCTAACTGTCCTCAACTAAATGGACGTTTCTTCACTTCACTTCCCTCTGTAATCTTTTTTCTTCAATTTCAGCTTCCCTCTGTAGTCTATTTTCTTCAGCTTCCCGCTGTAAGTCTTTTTCTTTCAATTTCAGATTCCCTCTGTAATCTTTTCCTTCAATTTAACTTCCCTCTGTATTCCTTTTTTCTTCAGGCTACCCTCTGGTAAGTCTACTTTCGTCAACTTCCCTCTGTAGTCTTTTTCTCTATCTCTAGGTTCCTAAAGATTTTCTTCACTTTCTATTTCCTTATATTTTTCTTCTCTCTCTCTCTTAGTCCTTCTGCCCTATCTATGCATTGGTTTGCTCATAGTTGTAAGTTTTTCCTCCATCAAAACCAAGCGTTCCGGCTTGTTGAACAATTTATCAAAATCATCCAGAATGAACCGTCATAATAAAAACACCAAACAATCTCAAAGTAGAATAAAAATAAGGCGATATATGATGAATATTATGTTCACAAAACCGTAATTATAGTATATACAAATACAGAATATCAATTTCCCGTGTAAAACAAAAAACCAACTCCGCTTACTAAAACAGGGTATATATGATATCTCAAGAATGTTATTTTTCCAAAAATAATTGCAACAGTTAACAATTTGGAATTTACAAAACAAAATGAAGTTTAATACAAAACTGTTTTCCAAAAGTAAAAAAAATAAACACAATAAAAGTATTCTGGAAATACATTCTTTATACAAGTTTTAGTTCTCAAATGTTCTTGTTGTCAGTTCTATCTTCTACTTAATTTCAAACGAATTTTACAAAAACAAATGTACCGCTATCAAAACAATTGAATATAAATTTACAAACAATGGAATTACAAACAATTAAAAAAGAGGGGAAGAAACCACAAACAGCGGAAATCCTACCTAAAAGATGAAAATGTTTAAAAGAAAACTAGATTGGAGCCTATTGAGGAAAGGTTTAAGAGGTTTTGAAAACGGGGGTAAAAGGAATGAAAGAATACACAGGACGCGGAATAGTGAGCAGAAATCAAGAAAAGCAAAAGAAGCCCCACAGACATGCACCCTAGTGGATCACTGTTTCCCCCCCCTCCCGTGAAACTGGCGACGGGAAAAAATCATTCACTGCACAATATACACACACTACACATAATAATCAAAATACTAAACAATCAATCAATAAATGCACATTCACACCAAAAAGAGGGGGGGGGGGGGGGAGGGGGGGGGGGGGGGGGGGGGGGGGGAGATATATTCGGGGGGGGGAGTCGGGGGGGGGGGGGGGGGGGGGGGGGTGCACTCACACCCAGAAAAAAAATGATCACACAGAAAAGCTTGTTAATATAGTGCGCGAGCGGTCCACCACACCACACCACCTACACAACACCGATGACGGCGAACTGTAGATCCCACACTCTGAGGGGCAAGGGGGAAAAACAAAATACAGAACCCATCCGGAAAGCGAAAGAGGCCCTCGCTATTTATGAGAAGGGGAAAGACTAATGACTGTCCCCACGCCCAGACCCCCAGCTAACACGGCGGACGCTGAAGGGGCACACCTTCCAGGGAAGGGACCACACTTCTAATCCTCTAGGGGAAGGACATCGATTTCCACAATTACGGCCCAGCCCCCTGCTGCCAGGTTCGAGCAAAGAAGGTGAGCAATCGTTTCCTGAGGTGGGGAAGGGTTCAAAAAGCAAATCCTACCAAAAAAAAAACAAAACCCTTAAACCGAGAAGAGCAACACGTGAACAAATGTCAACCACCCAAACCCCACTCGCCCACGCACACCCCCCCCCACCAATCCCCACTACACCACTCCTACACATCCACCCCAATTCATCTATCAGTTTTATATCCAAACCACCACCCCTAGAGGGCACAAATAGAGCTATGTCTTTTTTTCTCAATACGTGCGCCATGGTGCCACCGCCCCTGGCCAGGCACAAATAGACCATCCAATTTTTTCTACTAACTTCCCCCTCACCCCAATCGGTCCCCCCACGCCCACCTAAAAAAAAAAATTTATTATATTATTCTATCTAATATAACTCACTTCCCGGTGGCAACCCCCGGCCGCACCGCGCGGTGCCACCAGGCGTCGGGGTACCCCCCCTTTCACCACTGACCCTCCTTATCAAACGTGACCGCATTCCAGCCAGGGCATTAAGCAACCATCCCCGCCCACCCATCTCTCCCATCACCAAAAGGCGCAACAATAGCCGAATGTTTTCCCCTACTCCCCCTCGTAGGTCCTTCAGGGACAACACTTTACTAAGACACAACAACAACTAGTAAACAGATTTTAATCACCTGTATCTCTCTCTCGGCCGCACTAGCGAGACCAACACCACTCTTCCCACGGATATAACACGTCCACTACGAATATGTCGCTCGCGAGACCCACGTCAAATCTATCACCCATGTATCTCACATAATCCACCATGCGCCGCCCCCCACGACTACCCCCAAGTCACAACACAGCTAATTCCCGCTGCTCTGCACCACCCTCTAGAATACCAGCTTCTAAATACAGCCCATGCCATCACAAATTCCTTTAACCCCAAATTCCGGACCAGGAGAATCCAAAACTCCCCGTACTCCACTGATGCCATCCTGCCATAAACAAGCAAAATCTACCCAGCATCTCCTTTCCCTGTCTCTCTGAGACAGATAATACGCCCCCTCGAACTCATCCATCCCGTCCCTGGAGATACGAGTCTCGACTTCTCTTTTCCCGCGACTTCTTCTGTCTCTTGCGAATGACGAGGCTTCAACCCTCGTCTTAGGATCCTGAGTTTGGTACTGGCTGGGCTGAACTACCGTGTATCCCCCCACCACCATGTGGCCTATCTACATACCACCTTCACGGGGTGAACGGAGAAGGGGTGGACGGGCGAAGTGTAAAGGGTGAAGAGGCTGAAACACGAATAAGGTTCGGTGGTAAGTAACCTGCTTTCTCAATTCAACAAATGAATTCTTACTCTCTTCTTTAAGTTTTCCTCCTTAGCTTTCCCCCACCAATTCTATCGCTCACCAGGTAATGACTGGTCAGCAACGAGACCACCGTCCTGACAGTTCGAGTCACTAGGCCAACAAGCAGGGATTACAACTGACTCTTATCCGCGCCATCTCCTAGTGAGGCTTACTCAGTGATCAAACCGTGACCCAGCACCTAACCTAACCCAGCCCTTGTTAAAACGAATCACTCAGTGGTCACTTTTCAACCCAAGACCACATTTTGTTCCTTGAAATGAGTCCCATACTCACAATTAAAGATTTTTTGGGGACGCGCCCCTACACTAGTCAAGCCACATGAATATTCTTTTCATTATTTGTGGCACGGGAAATGATTCATATCACTACCTACAAGTGATAGAGCGTCCACATGCCTTGATGTGATGCAACGTCACATGACGAGTTGTCTTACAATCCATTGTTTAAAGGTTTTGTAGTATTACGTTAGCATTTTAGTTTGTGGTTGTTTGATATTACATTGCAATGTGTAGTGGTTTGTTGTATTACATTGCATTGTGCTTATGTTATATGTATGCAATGTGTTTATGGTATGTTTGTATTACCTTGCATTGTGTTAGATCTGGTTGGTTGTATTACATTGCCTTGTGTTTGATCTATGTAGTGCCATGTGTTTGTGGTTTGATGATATTGCTCTGGTGTTTGTAGTTTATTGTTGAACATTGCATTGTGTTTGTGGTTGTATTAACTTGCATTGTGTTAGTGGTTTGTATGTAAGTACTATTCCATTGTGTTTATTGTAAAGTACATCATTGCGTTTTTTGGTTTGTAGTATAACATTGCCTTGTATTTTAGGTGGGGGGGGGGGTTTATAATATAGCAGTGTGTTTTATTATATGGCAAATGTTTTTTGTGGGGGAGTGTTTTTTCTATTGGTATTACATTTTGTTGTATAACATTGCATTGTTTGTTGTGGCTTGTAATGTGTTAGAAAATTGGGGGGGGGGGAAAAGGATTGTGTTTTTTCCCCCCCCCGTGGGGGGGCTGTGTTTTGTTTGTATGGTGTTCTATTACATTGAATTATGTGGCGCCTAAATACGTTGGGTTGTGCTCCCATTGTGTTTCACTGTTTCCATTGCTGACATTTACAGTGTGGTGGCATAGAGTCCATTGTCACAGGGTTTTTTGTTTTGTTTTTTACATTACATTGTAATGCATTGAGTTGCATTGTGCTGGCATTGTGCTCTGACTGTTGCGTGCGTTGTGTTTTTTGTGTGTGTGTGCATGCATTTGTTCCCTGTCCTTCTGTCGGCAGTTATTGCTTTGGCGTTGCCTTATGTTCCACGTGTAGTTTATTGGCAATAGTGGTTATTTGCATTTCATTGTGATCCTGTGTAGTTTTGCTTTCATAGTGATCCATGTGTATTATATGCATCTCATATGTATTGAATTAATGTTGTGTTCCCTGTCTATTTGTATCCTTTGAGTTGGCAATGTGTTAGTTTGTTTTCCCTGTGGCTGTATTGCACGGGTAGGGAGGAGAAAGGGGGCGAGAGAGAGAGAGAGATTGAGTGCGGAATAAATATTATGTTTGAATTGCGATTGCAGTTTTTTGTCCTTGGTTGGTCAGGGGCTGTGTTGTGTAAGGGCAGTGGGTTGGATGAGTTTTAACGGTCCTCACAGCATGAGCGTTCAGGGTGAACATAGTGGTCGCCGCCGCAAGCTAGCCCGCAAGAGACGATTGGGGGGACCCCCCTTTTTTGGCAAGACTTTGTAGGCTAGCAGGTTTGGTCGAGGTTGGTGTTTGCGGTCAGGCGGAGGGACCCGGGGAGACGGTGTCGTCAGGCAGGAGCCTGGGTGAAGTTGTAAGTCGTTATGACTGCCGAGGCGGTCGTCTGCAGGTTGTTCTTCGGCGATGGACGATGTGTACGTCTTGTCATAGTCGTCGTCGTGGAAGTTCCTCCCAAGCCGTCGTCAGGCTACCGGTCAGCCGTCTTCATGCTGTGTGGCGACAGTCCTGTGCCACGTGAGGCCGACTCGGAGACGTACGAGCGCAAGTCGCCGCGCCGCTGCACGTAGGTTCATGACCACGTCTGCGCCCAATGGAAGGCGATTACCCACCTCCCCCCACCCCCCAATTGGGAGGGCCCAGCAGGTTGTGCAGGCCACTGGGGAAGTCGCAGAGTGGCAGCGTCTCGTCGTCAGACGCCCCGCCGCCCGAGAGCCGTCCCCTTTGGGGTGGGGGGGGGGGGCCCGGCGACACAGGCTTTGTACCCGTCCGTCACGCCTTGTACGGTGAAGAAACGAGCGGCCGCCCTACCCTGTCGCCACCTAGGAGTCTCTGCCGTCGATACCACCTCCAGCAGCAATGAGTAGATTGCATCAGCAGCCGCAACGCTTCTTGTCAATGGGTTGTTATCGCGTGTATTTAAGTCATGGCTCTCCGGACAGGACCAGGCCATCGTGTATGGCAAGGCGGAGATGTTACGCGGTAGGGCGGAAAAAAATTTTCGGAAGAAGTCCAGGAGGGAGTGTGGAACAGATGGTATCTCTCCTGTACATTTCTACGAGCAGTGAGATCCACCGACTGACTAAGCGTCCATTAAGGCCTCAACACTATGAGAATACGTTCTGAATTCTTTGTGTATGGGACTGGATATGGGCTGCTTGTTCCTATGTCCTAACACAAAGATGATGATTTATGATCATTGTCATCGTTATTGTTGGTTGTTGTTGATAATAGGATTTGAGGAGGGTATTTATATTATCGGGTCATGATTACTATAGTTGTAGTGACTTATGCGTAAATAGGTAGTAGTAGTATTAGTAGTAGTGGTGTGGAGGTGTCGTATGAAAATCGAAGTAGTAAGCAGAAGCAGCAGCAGTAGTAATAGTTGTAGTAATATGAATCATTGACCGCCAGAACTAATCCTGCCTCTGCTTTATGTTCCACGGGGAGACTTGGTGTTGTCACCAACTCTGCTTGTATGTCCACGTAGACATAGTGTGTCCTGTAACTTCTGGCTGTATGCTCCACAGACTTGGTGTATTGTCTCTAACACTGCAGTATGTCCACAGACTAGGTGGTGTGATGTCTCTAACGCTCAGCAGTATCTCCCAGACTTGGAGTGTGCCTGTACTCTGCTTGTATGCTCCACAGACTTGGTGGTGGTCTCCTAACCTGCTGTAATGTCCACAGACTTGGTGTGTGCCTGTATCCTGCCTGTAGTCACACAGACTTTGAGTGTCCTGTAACTCTGCTTTTATGTCCACAGAACTTGGTGTGTTGGCCTGTACCTCCAGCTGTATGTCGCCACAGACTTGGTGTGTGCCTGTAAGTCTCTGCCTGTATGTCCACAGACTTGTGGTGCCTGTAACTCTGTCTTATGTCCACAGACCTGGTGTGTGCCTGTAACTCGGCGTGGCTGTCCCACAGACTTGGTGTGTGCCTGTAACTCCTGCTGTAATGTCCACAACTTGGTGTGTCCTGTAACTCGCTGTAAGTCCACAACTAGTGTGTGACTGTAACTCTGCAGTAGGTCCACAGAACTTGTTTGTGGCCTGTAACTCTGCTGTATGTCCACAGACTGTGTGTGCCTGTAACTCAGCTGTATGTCCACAGACTTGGTGTGTGCCTGTAACTCTGCTGTATGTCCACAGACAGGTGTGTTGCCTGTAACTCGGCTGAGCCACAGACTTTGGTGTGTGCCTGATAACACTGCTGTATGTCCACAGACTTGTGTGTGCCTCTAACTCTGCTGGAAGTCCACAGACTTGGTGTGTGCCCTAACGACATCATTTTCCGCAGCGAGTGTTGAGTTCAAAGCGTACATGTGCAATCCACAACATCATCGACATCGTCATCATCAATGACAATCCATCTGCTGCAACCGGCGTGGTCAGTGGAGAACGACTTGATGAAATGCTGTGGTGGTGCAAGCTCCTAAATCCCTCTTTTTTTTTTGTAGTGATTTTTACCTGTGCGAAAAATATTTTTAACACAGTTCATAAAAGCTTTTTTTCACGTTGGCTTGGTTCTGGAGCATCCTGAGTATACACTGTTTTTCCACTTTCTGCCGTTAGAGGAAAAGAGCTTTTTATAATCGAGCATTGTTAGCGTGTAAAACCCGAGAGTGAAGTAGAGAGAGACCAATCGACAGGTTTTCATCAAAAAATCGAAAAGGCTAGGTACCAATTTATCATAGAGATTTTGGACAAATGTAGCAACGTATCATAGCTTTCCATTCTTTGTCCAACTATAACATTTTGTTGAATGCTGCAGTTGTGACTTCCCATCACACCGTTTGTTTTTCTATGTTTAACAGTTTAGGCTGGGCAGAAGCCCAGAAAGTGTTTTTAACACACACACACACACACACACACACACACACACACACACACACACACACCACACATGGTGGGGGGGGGAGTCTTCTACTGTAATTCCAAGCAGTGTTGTATAGTAGAAGTCTGTTGGTTATTGATGTCCTCAAGAACAAAAACCAAACAACGCACATAAAAATTCACAAGTTAAAAAAAGTGGTCTCAAAATGAAAAGGCCATGACCCATTTTACGCTCGCAATGTACTCTTAATTAAAAAACGATCGTTAGTGTGAAACCAAGTATGTCCTCTTACCTGCTAGAGACCAGATATGGTTTTATTAAAGCTTAAGAGTTAAGAAAATCCTAACTATAAAAAAAAAATAAAAGCGAGAAGAGAGAGAGAGAGAAATATGAAAAATTGACGTGAGCTTATTATCCCTCTATAATCTATTAGCCTGCAACATAGTAATTTGCCTAAAAAATTAGTTGCCATCATCGAGAAAACTGATATTGTTTCATATCCTATATTTAAATGTTGATAAGCATGTCCGTTTGCAATTCGAAACCAGATTTCTAAAAATATATCATAATCATTAACAGGATAATTCAAATGAGACGGCATGGGGTGATTTTCTGAAGTCTGTTCGTTTGGTGCAAATGGAAGGGAGCAGGGCAAACTTTGGGGTGTACTTGTTGCATTTACTGTCCCCGGGGTACAAATGATCCAGAACGTGCAAACACGCATCGACTTGATAGCATCAGGCTGGGGTTAAGGTTTTTCCATCAAAATTATACTCTCAGGCGGGTTAAAGGTTTGCATAACTGAAAGTACATCAGGGATGGTGTTAAGGGTTTTTCCTCAACTTGTACGTACATCACAGGTGTTAAGGTTTTTTTCCATCTCTTGATACTACATCACATGTGTTAAAGGTTTGCCATCAACCTTTTAAATACTCAGGCATGGTGTTAAGGTTGTCCATCGACTTTATAAGTACATCAGGCATGGTATTAAGTTTGTCCACGACTTGAAGTAACAGGGATTGTTAAGGTTTGTCCTCGACTTGTAAGTACATCAGGCATGGGTTTTTAAAGGTTTGTCCATCGACTTTATAAATACTCAGCTGGGGTTAAGGTTTGCCCTCGACTTGATACTACCTCAGGATGGTGTAAGGTTTTTTCCATCGACTTGATACGTACCAGGCATGGTGTTGAGGTTTGTCCATCGACTTGATACGTACATCAGGCATGGTGTTAAGTTTGTCCATCGACTTGATACGTACATCAGGCATGGTGTTAAGGTTTGTCCATCGACTTGATACGTACATCAGGCATGGTGTTAAGGTTTGTCCATCGACTTGATACGTACATCAGGCATGGTGTTAAGGTTTGTCCATCGACTTGATACGTACATCAGCATGGTGTTAAGGTTTGTCCATCGCATTGATAGTACATCAGGCATGGTGTTAAGGTTTGTCCATCGACTTGATACGTACTCAGGCATGGGTTAAGGTTTGTCCATCGACTTGATACGTACATCAGACATGGTGTTAAGGTTTGTCCATCGACTTGATAGTACATCAGGCATGGTGTTAAGGTTTGTCCATCGACTTGATACGTACATCAGGCATGGTGTTAAGGTTTGTTCCATCGACTTGATACGTACATCAGGCATGGTGTTAAGGTTTGTCCATCGACTTGATAACGTACATCAGGCATGGTGTTAGGTTTGTCATCGACTTGATACGTACATCAGGCATGGTGTTAAGGTTTGTCCATCACTTGATACGTACATCAGGCATGGTGTTAAGGTTTGTCCATCAACTTGATAAGTACATCAGGCATGGTGTTAAGGTTGTCCATCGACTTGATACGTACATCAGGCATGGTGTTAAGGTTTGTCCATCAAACCCTCTTCCCACCTCTTTCTTTGTTCCACTCGTGTTTTTGTTTTTTTTTTTTTTTTTTGGGGGGGGGGGGGGGGGGGGGGGGGGGGGGGGGGGGGGGGGGGGTCGTAGACCCCAAACACTGTTTAGTAGTATGGTTTTAGCAGATGTGATGAAGCGTGGAGGGACTAGCGCGCACGCAGTGGCGCCTCCTTGACACTTTACGGCTGCTAGAAGTGTTTCTACTCAGTTTTAGGATATCTGTTTTCGATTGCTTGGTTGGTTTCTTCTTCGTGTTCTTACTGTGACCTGATTTGTTTTCTTTTCTTTTTCTTTTTTCTTTTTTTTGTCATGCTTTTCATCCCCAATAGTATCTGGGGACCCGGGCATGTGCTGATGTGGCAGTCCTGTGGTGGATATTCTTGTTGTCTCACCTGACAGTGGGGGTGGGGTGTCCGTCAGCAGTCCGGAGTGGTCAGACTGCAGTACGGAATGTGGGTTCGGCACGGTGGAGGGAACGGTCACCATCAACGGCGTGGACGTGGAACCTGTCGGCTGTCTGCTACAGCGACTGCGAGGGTCAGTGCTTAGTGCGGGAAAGGGAGTGAGTAGAGAGAGTCGGGGTTTGGTTTGGGTTTTTTTCTTTTCAATTTCATGCCATGACCTGTGTTGAAGGGGGAGTTCCTTGCGCTGAACTCTGAAGCGATCAAAGCTAAGTGAATTTTCGTTGTTTATGTCTCACCTGAAGAAGACCTAATAGGTCGGAACGCGTTGTGTTTTGTCTTGTGACTCGTTTTTCCACATTCTCTGGGCGGTTCGCTAACATTTATTTAAGATTTGTTTAGATTTCCGCCTGCAGTCGTCTCACTGTGCACTAGACGTATTAGACGGGGTTTTGTTTCTTTGGGGTTTTTTGTTTGTTTTTGGTGGGGGGAGGGAAGGGGAGCGCTGACCAACTGTTGAAAAGAGGTGAACATTCTATGGCCTCAGCAGGAAGACAGGAACCACACAGTCAAGCTTCATCCGCCTGATGCATGCCTGCTGACCAGCTTTGTAGATGCCTGTATCTCTGGGCCGATTGCCCCGTCAAGTCAACATAGGCCTGATTGCCCCGTCAAGTCAACATAGGCCTGATTGCCCCGTCAACATAGGCCTGAGGGTTGCCCGTCAAGTCAACATAGGCCTGATTGCCCGTCAAGTCAACATAGGGCCTGATTGCCCCGTCAAGTCAACATAGGCCTGATGGTGCCACCGTCAACATGGCCTGATTGCCCCGTCAGGCCTGATTGCCCCGTCAAGTCAACATAGGCCTGATTGCCCCGTCAACATAGGCCTGATTGCCCTGTCAAGTCAACATAGGCCTGATTGCCCGTCAAGTCAACATGGGCCTGATTGCCCCGTCAAGTCAGTATAGGCCTGATTGCCCCCGTCAGGCCAGATTGCCCGTCAAGTCAGCATAGGCCTGATTGCCCCGTCAGTCAGCATAGGCCTGATTGCCCCGTCAAGTCAACATGGGCCTGATTGCCCCGTCAAGTCAGCATAGGCCTGATTGCCCCGTCAGTCAACATGGCCTGATGCCCCGTCATCAAGTCAGCATAGGCCTGATTGCCCCGTCAAGTCAGACATCAGAGCACGATGGAATCCCATAGCATCGTCGTCATTATAAAACCGTTTCATGTTCTGTGGCCCTTCATGACCTGCACTCAAACTAACCTCGTTTTTTTTTTATGTCTAACGTTCGCGCCTGTGGTAAGTTCACTTCGAGGCCTTCAGTATTACCATGTTCATAGTAGATTTGAGTATCATTGGCCTGTTCCGGAAAAAAAATCAGGGAAGGATAACGCCTGTCTCTCCATTCCGAATAGTCACATTTTTTTAGTTAATGGGTCAAACAAATGGATCAACAGAGTCAAATATTTTATTTGAATCGCTCGCCAGGATGACAGTTGGTACATCCACAGTCTGCATTAATAGCGCACTGTTTCACGTCCATATTTAGGCATTTCCTCTCTCAGATTTGAACGGTTTAGCTACTGACAGGCCAGATTGCTTTGGACGTGTCCACCAGTGGCTTCTGTCTGATAAAAACGGCAGTGTCGTTCTCGCTGGCCGCCAGTTACACAACAACACAGATTCTTACCTCCCTTGCATATCGCTGCACAAACAAGCGTTGACATGGTGGCGCTCTCCACAGGGCAAAGCCAACACGCCCACGGTGGGTCTTGTTGGACAGTACTGTATTACACTGTCGTCAACACTGGACCTAGAGAGTTGATGTTCTTCCAAGCAGACTTCACCGGTACCACCAAAATGATTCGGAAGCGGTGCAACCGTCTCTAATGAATGACAATTTCATATACTGATCGCTGTCCGTGGACTTTTATTTGGGGCTGCGACAACCCTGCTGGATATGTACAGCGGAAGCAGGGATTTAAAAAAAAAGGGCAAGACAGTAATGCGTGCAGCGAAGTGTGAAGGGCAAGACAGTAATGTGTGCAGCGAAGTGTGAAGGGCAAGACAGTAATGTGTGCAGCGAAGTGTGAGGGCAAGACAGTAGTAATGTGTGCAGCGAAGTGTGAAGGGCAAGACAGTAGTAATGTGTGCAGCGAAGTTAGTGAGTGTAGGGCAAGACAGTAATGTGTGCAGCGAAGTGTGAAGGGCAAGACAGTAATGTGTGCAGCGAAGTGTGAAGGGCAAGACAGTAAATGTGTGCAGCGAAGTGTGAAGGGCAAGACAGTAATGTGTGCAGCGAAGTTGGTGGCTCTTGGCAGTAAGCGTCCTGCATTTCTTTTCTTATTTTAAACATACGGATCAGAAATTATTTAGACCGGATAGCAGAATTTTTTTTTTCTCACTAAAACGAAGTTGGAGGTTGACAGTTCTTCGGTAGCAAGATCATCAGCATATTTGATGACAATCTTTCTCTATTCCTCTGCAGTCTTTCGTGTGTGTTACATATCAATGCAGTGGTTGAAGACAAGCGCAGGCAAGAAATTATTCATCATAATGTGACTTGGCACCGATTTAACTTGCAACTAAATAAGAAAACAGAAGAAAATGATTTAGATAAGGATATGACATTACGAAAGTAGAACAGATATGTTAAGTCTTTCAAAACTAGCATCTGGGAACAAACATAAGACTTTTGAAGATAGGTTATTCCTAATGCCTGCTCCAATGCCTTGGATCGGACTCATCAGGGAGAGCGTGTGTGTGTGTGTGTGTGTGTGTGTGTGTGTGTGTGTAGTGTGTTGTGTGCGTGTGAAAGAGATAGTTAATGGCACAGTGGCTTGAGGTGCACCAGTAGAAGTAGAGCGTGAAGAGGAGATCGCAGATTGAAAACGGACAGACCTGGTTCGAATAAATAGAAACTTGACTACCCACAGAGTAAACTTGGAATCAACTTCCAGATCAAGCACTTTCTTAGGTAAATGGTGAATCTGACTGGAAGAAAAGAGCCTTGGTTGTTTTACTGGAGAAAAGCATTGTGAAGACGGTCAGATAGCGTCACCAGTGCCACTACCTGATTTAAGGTTAAGCCATGATCGGGAACAGGCTTTCCGAAGCATTTCTTGACTATAGATTGTCAGTCAGAGTTACGGGCCGTAATTGTTTGAAGTTGTTTAACTTTTTTTAATCGGTTAATGATAGACAGTGGCGTTTTTTTTTCAGATAACGAAGACAGAACTTTCCTTGGAGACCATTAAGGTTCTACAAAAGCTTCACAGAGATTAGAGGCGCACATCTTCATCAACTCCCCGCTAACATTGTCCGCACAGTGTTTCAAATTTCAGAAAATATGAACTTAGCGTTTTCTCCATCCGTTGTTCTACATTATATTCCACACATATTCTACATTATGTGCTTCCCGCGCCAGGGGGATCAAGAAATACAACAGCATCGCTGTGCGAGCGATGCTGGCTATGGCTTGAGGATCGTACTGGACAAAACATGACAAATGACTACAATTTAGCGCTACATGAGGGGCATTGAGGATTCAACTCTAAGACACAGCATGAGTAAGTAAATAAAATCAAACGCATCACACTGCTCCATGATGTCTTGTGCAGCCCCCACGTGCGCGAACTTCCAGTGCAGCCCGGAGCGGGAGTGCATCGACACTCCCAACGGTGCGCAGTGCCAGTGCCCGCCGTGCGGAGGGAGCAGACGTCGCCGGTGTGCGGGATGGTGGGGAAGGAGAGCAATGCCACCACCTTCCGCAACCTGTGGTGAGCTGAAGAGGGCCGCCTGCCTGCAGCACGACGACTACTACTGTTCAAACACCTCCCATGTCAGAGTGAGTGCTGTCCCCTGTCAGAGTGAGTGCTGTCCCCTGTCAGAGTGAGTGCTGTCCCCTGTCAGAGTGAGTGCTGTCCCCTGTCAGAGAGGAGTGCATGTCCCCTGTCAGAGTGGATGCTGTCCCCTGTCCCTGTCAGAGTGAGTGCTGTCCCTGTGCACATCAGTGCCTCATCAAGGAAACAAATGTATTCTTCTCTCTCTCTCTCTCTCTCTCTCCTCTCTCTCTCTCTAATGTGGTCGTGTGTGCATACGAAAGTAGATGAGGAGGGGCTGTGTGGAAAACAGAGAGATTGCTTCTCATTGAAAGATGAACCACGTACGAGTGGCGTGGAAATTTCCTCTGCATCGCAGACATCGCTATCGCAGCAAGTAGCGTTTTATTGTAGCATGGCTGTATCTTTCCTGCATCATGAAAATGTCTGTTAATAACACAGAAATGTCTGTTACAACGTCTGTTATGACACAGAAATGTCTGTTGCAACACAGAAATGTCTGTTATGACACAGAAATGTCTGTTATAACACAGAAATGTTGTTACAACATACAAGTGTCTGCTGATAACACAGAATTGTTTGTTATAACACAGAAATGTCTGCTGTAACATATAAATGTCTATTGTAACACAGAAGTGTCTACTGTAATACAGAAATGTCTGTTATAATACAATTGTCCTTTAGAACACAGAAATGTCTGTTATAATACAATTGTCCTTTAGAACACAGAAATGTCTGTTATAATACAATTGTCCTTAGAACACAGAAATGTCTGTTATAATACAATTGTCCTTAGAACACAGAAATGTCTGCTGTAACACAGAAATGTCTGTTATAATACAGATGTGTCTGTTATAATACAGAAATGTCTGTTGTAACACAGAAATGTCTGCTGTAACACAGAAATGTCTGTTATAATACAGATGTATCTGTTACAATACAGAAATGTCTGTTGTAACACAGAAATGTCTGTTGTAACACAGAAATGTCTGTTATAATACAGATGTGTCTGTTACAATACAGAAATGTCTGTTGTAACACAGAAATGTCTGCTGTAACACAGAAATGTCTGTTATATACAGATGTGTCTGTTACAATACAGAATGCTTTGTAACACAGAATGTCGTTGGATCACAGAAATGTCTGTTGTATCATAGAAATGCCAGTTATAACACAGAAATATCTGTAACGCAGAAATGTCTGTTATAACAACAGAAATGTCTGTTGGAACACAGAAATGTCTACTGTAACACGGGGCTCTTCATTGAAGCCTTGGGGTTCTATTCGTTGTACGGAGAATTCTATTTGCACAAAGATTTCCACGTAACATGGAGGTCAATGTTAGAAAATGGAGATGTCTGTTAGAGCAAGAAGATTTCTGTTGGGGAACGGAGATACTACTGGAGCCTGGGGATTTCTGTTGAAGAGCTCCAGAGATTTCTATCGCAGCATGCATGTATGTTTCCATTGTAGCAAAGAGATGTCGGATGCAGATCAGATATTTTTATATCTGCAAAGAGATTTCCATTGCTACACGGAGACTGCATCTACATCACAGAAAAAAAAACCTGTTGCAGCACAGAGATTTCAATCTCGGTACGGAGTTTCTGTTGCAGCATGGAGAATCCTGTTGCAACACGGATAGTTGTATTAAAAGCACGAGATGATGATAAGGATGTCTGTTTGAGATTTCCACCGGAGCATGGAGATTATTGGTTCACAAAGATGTCTGCTGGAGCAAGAAGATTTCTGTTGGACCGTTGGAGTGATTTCTATCGCAGTGCAGAAATTTCTGCGGTGTAAAGAGGTTTGTTGTGCGGAATTTGCTTCTGTATCAGAAAATTGATGTTGCGGCTTTGAGATTTCTTTGCAACAAAAGATTTTTACTGCAGCACAGAGATTTCTATTGGTGCACAGAGGTTTTTACTTCAGCGCTGTGATTCAGTGGCAGTAAACGAGATTTGTGGTGGTGCACGGAGCAAGAAGATTTCTAATACAGCGCGGAAGTTTCTTCTGCATTGTAGAAATGCCCATTGCAGGTGGATATTTCTGTTGCTGCGTGAAAACTTCACGTTTGCATCACAACGATTTCTATTGCATTTTGAACATTGCAATGCGTCAAGGGGATTTTTATTAACAGAGATTTTTTTTATTATCTCAGCCAGGAGATTACTTTTGTATAGCAGAGATTTTTTGTAATTACGAAATCTGTATTGATTCACAGACATAGAATAGAGATTTTGTGGCAGCTTAAAGATTTTATTTCCTCGTATGGTGGAATATTTTGGTTGCAGCATGGGGTTGTGGGGAGCCTTAAGACAACACAAAATTCCTCAGACACAAGTCTTGTTGGCAGCTCGCAAACCGACACTGAAGAATGGCCCTCAATGTTCACCCACTCCCTGGCTGTGTGGTTCTCTCTGTGGCAGAATGGCCCTCAGTGTTCAACCCACTCCCTGGCTGTGTGGTTCTCTCTGTGGCTGTGCGGTTCTCTCTGTGGCAGAATGGCCCTCAGTGTTCACCCACTCCCTGGCTGTGTGGTTCTCTCTGTGGCAGAATGGTCCTCAGTGTTCACCCACTCCCTGGCTGTGTGGTTCTCTCTGTGGCAGATGGCCCTCAGTGTTCACACCACTCCCTGGCTGTGTGGTTCTCTCTGTGGCAGAATGGTCCTCAATGTTCACCCACTCCCTGGCTGGTGGTTCTCTCCCTGGCTGTGTGGTTCTCTCCCTGCTGTGCGGTTCTCTCTGTGGCAAATGGCCCTCAGTGTTCACCCACTCCCTGGCTGTGTGGTTCTCTCTGTGGCAGAATGGCCCTCAGTGTTCACCCACTCCCTGGCTGTGTGGTTCTCTCTGTGGCAGAATGGTCCTCAATGTTCACCCACTCCTGGCTGTGTGGTTCTCTCCCTGGCTGTGTGGTTCTCCCTGGCTGTGCGGTTCTCTCTGTGGCAGAATGGCCCTCAGTGTTCACCCACTCCCTGGCTGTGTGGTTCTCTCTGTGGCAGAATGGCCCTCAATGTTCACCACTCTCTCGCTGTGTGGTTCTCTCTGTGGCAGGGCAGCCAGAGAACTGCGGAGTGATGGTGAGCGCTACATGATCGGCACGATCGACGGCAACTGTAAGACCCAGCAGCCCATGAGTTTCCCCACCTGCAAGGGAGGGTGCGGGCCGTGGCCGACCGACTGCTGCTACAAGAAAGAGGCCGAGTACGACGACTACCCGTTCCGGTGCCCTGATGGCTCCATCGAAAACAAAACAGGTGCAACATTGGGCTTTGGTTTGTGTGTGTGTGTGTGTGTGTGTGTGTGTGTGTGTGCGTGCGTTGCGTGCGTGCGTGCGTGCGTGCGGGCGTGCGTGTGTGCGTGTGTGTGTGTGTGTGTGTGTTGTGATAAGGGGGTGGAGGTAGGGGCAGAACACGGGAAGACAGGAGGGTGGGGATGGGGTAAGGGGAAGTCATTTTCCATCGCTGGATGAAAAGAGAGAAGGTAGGAAAATAAGCTGATGTCAGTGATAGCATCAACTACAACCACAACAGTATTAATAGTTAATGATGGGTAATAGGAATCGTCACCGTTATGGAAAAGATAATGATAATAACGTTCCAGACGACAAGACGGAAGCGACAACTGTAATGATGGCATTGATAACAGCAACAATTACAGCAGTTTTGTGATTAACATTAAGTTTCAATTTCAACCAGCCGCCATGGCGAAGCGGTTAGCGTCGCGGACTGCCGGCTGGGAGGTCGTGGGTTTGATTCCCATCAGAGTCATATGGGAGTTTTCTGCTCTGACCGGCTCCTACCCGGAGTTGAGTTTGCTACGGGCTCAGTTGGGAAGACTGGGACCACACAGTCGAGTTTCATCCACTTAATGGATGCGTCTCTAAGAGTGTTGCTCAAATTTCCTGACCAACACTGCAGGTGTCTATATCTCTCGGGCCTGGTTGACGCTGGGATAATGAAAGGAAGCGTAGAGTACAGCCCTGTCATGCAGTCTCAGACCAGAAAGGAAACCCGTAGCATCATCTTCATCATCCTCATTCTCATCGTTCAGTATTTCAAAAAAAAAGTCTCAAATTCTGTGGCCCTTCATGCCCTGCTCTCATGGTGACCTCTTTTTGATGGGGCCTTGGTTTGATTCCGTCGGGGTCACCGGTATCGGAGAACTCATGGGGGCTGTCATTGTCTGGCTTCCTCCGGAGGAGAGTTCACTCTCACCGCTCCGCGACCAAGCAATTATGTTGCCAGTAGGGGGCTTAGTAACTACTGTCCTGCGTATGTTGGATCAGAAAAGCGCCATTGAACATCACCGAAGTGACTCGGCAGCAGTGCATGTCTTCTCGGTGGGTTGCCTCTTGACGACTTGACATGACTGCTCGCTGTGGATTGCCGTGCCGGGCTGCAGTGGGACTGACCGGCTGTGGACGGGGCGTGGGTGCACTGCCACTGAGGTGGCTCAGAAGATGGGACAGCTAAAAAAACAAAAAAGAAGAAAAAAAAAAAAAAGTTCAATTTCAGCTTCAGTTCATCGGGAGGTGTCCCTGCGACTG
>CM031620.1:68956015-69001889 GCA_018398815.1 Conus ventricosus | reverse complement strand
GATCCATATGAAATAAAAAGGATTGTAAAGATGAATCCGCCTGTGTATTATTTACGAGAAACTGACACAACAAAACAACCAGCCCCACAAAGATCTTTTGTGAAGGAAGAACTGCAGATAATGCCGCAAGATGCAGTTCCAGTTGCTTAATTAATTTTTAATTTACATAAATATATTTGAGTCTAAAATGAAAGCTCAGAAGGAAGCGCAGAACGAAACAAGAATGATAAAGGAAGAGACCGTGGAATTGATACGGGAATCATATGGTACGAGTTCTATTATTAAGGAAACATTTACGTGGATTCATCGGCACATGCTAAAACATCCAGATCACCTACAGCCCAAAATCCCAAATTTTGATTATCAAATATGGGGAAAAGAATATCTTGAAATAATAAAAAAAATTCGAGCACATCAAGCAAACATGAAAAATAATTTGGTTGAATTGGATAATGATATGATTGAGCTTTTAACAAAATTTGAGGAAAAATATGACATAAATGGGCTTGTAACAAAACTTGAAGAAGAAATATAATTATGCTGTTCTCCAGTGCCCAATTGCATATGAAAACTCTGGATTAACAAATACTCGTTTAGTGTTTGTTCTATCTAATGACTTCTTTGTTACAACAGTTGTGTTGATCTCATGTAGATTAGATCGTAGTTTTACGTTGTCATGATGAAAAGTCTTATTGTCAAACAATGCTTCTTTGTAGTTGTCATGCGATATGTTTGACTGCACAACACTGCGAGATATTCCCTTTGCTTTCTTAATGGTTTTCTCCTGGCTCGAAATACTGTACATTTTCGACCTTAAACCAATAAACTCCTTAATCACTCCCCCTGATAATTCGTCCTTCATCTTTCCTAAAACCTTCTTGTTAACGGTTGAATGCAAAGGAGAATCTTTAGGATAATCAGATGTGTCGTACCATCCGCATGCCCTTTAGCTACTTCTATTTCCATGTCTTTATAGATGTCTTCAGTAGGGATATCTATAACAAAACTATCTGTATCTGTGTAAAGTACTCTGGACTCTGGATACGAGGGCTTAAAGTAGTCATAAAGAAATTCTAACATCAAAAGCTTTGATAATTCTAAAACAGTAAACCCAATAAATACAGGTTTGTCTAATTTGACTTTCTTTTTTTTTCATCATTATGCCAAAAAGCGATCATGAAATCTTCTGAAGTCCTGATAATTAGGTTTTGAAGTCAGCTTAATTGCTTCGTTCTCTTTGGTGACCAATCTGACATCTTTACGCTTGTGTGGATTTTCCATAGTCTTTCCGAAACAGCTGTTGTTCATTAGCTTAAAAAAGTCTTTTTCCGAAGCATCTGTGGATTTAGTTCTAAGATCAGTGTTCTTCATGATGTATGGTTTCATGAACTGTTTTTGATCAAAAGCAATTACACGATGAACTGCTATCAACTTCAAACATGTCTTAAATAAAATTGTAGAAGTCTGTAATGACAGACATAATTTTTTTTGCCTCGAAGATTAGGCACAAGTTTAGGCGGCTCTCTTGGATTCATCTTTAGACTTTCTGCTGCTAATGGGTAGTCATTATGTAGGTCATGAGTTCATGAGGATATTCTAAGTCAACTTCTAGAATGAAACCGCGCTGTTGATCTGGCGTCAATCTGCTCAACCACTTTAATGCTCTTTCCACATTATTTGTACCGCCGCCTTTGTACATTTCAAAGTTGCGTAGTGGAAGTGATTGCGCCATAGCCCATCCATACAGATTGTTTGCATCTAAATACATGAGATAGTTAGACCTTTTACTTGGATCATAGTCGTCCAAGTATTTGTTGTTTGCTTTACAGTAATGATGCGACGCCATACTAATTCCTCCACGCAATCCGTTTTCAATCATCTGAATCATTGGTAAATCTGACAATAAATCAATCTGTACTCCAGTAAACTTTAAGAAAGCGTCCCAGCTCATCCCGGGCGCAGAAATGTAATGCGCAGGATCCAGGCTATAATGTTTCATGCAGGTCTTTCTATAGTTTTCAAAGACGTCCGCCAACAAACATGTATCAGCCATCAAGTATGAGTCATGATAGTCTCCCATCGTTTTACAATCTAACTTCTGCCACGCATCTTGAGCATGCTGGTAATCAGAATCACTAATGCCCTTTCCTCTGAGACTAGAAAAGAACGCGTCTTTAGCGGAAGTGTATCTTCGTCAAACCTTTCCAACTGTTCATGTATTCATAAGGGTAAACGCCCTTTCTAACAAGAGTTGGGTCAAAATATTCTTCCGTTATTGGGCAGGACTTTAAGGACATAGCCAGTGACTCTAATGATCCCATCATGTGCTGCATAGAGTCGTAGAAAGACATGTTATTTAAAGTGAAACACATGTACTTTCTGATGACTGTGCAATGCATGTTATCCTGAAGGCGTCGTCTACTGCTTTCATTATAAGATGAGAGTCATAACCTCGCAAGTTATGAAAGAAGATGGGCAGCTTCCATGTCTTAGGATCAAACTTTAGTTGAAGATTGCATTTACTGTGTGCTGCTCCTCTGAACTTTCCGCTAATGTGATCATGGTCTCTTACTGTCGGATTGGCTTCGTCTGATGAGAGGCCTAAACCACAAATCCAACAATGTGTGGCTGAGTCATACTGTTGTTGGTCTTCAGGCGTCATTATGATTTCAGATAAGTTTAGATTATTAGAACAGGCGTTACGCACTTGCTGCATGCGTTTTAAGAAGTATTCTGCAGCATTAGGTCCTCTATATAATTCTGGTTTTGAATGGGCACCATCCGACCTGACAACAATGAAGGCAAATGAGCAAATCTGATGATTACTCACAAAAGCTGTTTTAGGAAGTTTCTGTGGCGTCGGGCCTTCATAAGGAACAATAAGCGACTCGAAGTCTGCGTAAACAATGTATGGGCTTGTTTGCAGCCGTTTCCAGTTCTTAAAACTAACTTTAGATCCGGGTGGGGGCGTAATTAGTTCTGTATTACAGTCAACTGGGCCGATACAATGTTTTATATGTTCACTCGCGGCTTGAACAGACGGAATTCTTGTTTAAACATTTTCTACAGAATTCTTGTTTGTGCCCATTTTTTGAAATATGCTGCATTAGTTTGCTCATTGTGCGTATCAGTGTGTAATGTTGAGACAGCCCTGTTGGCGAAGGCATTAGGAGTAAGTCCACATGGCTTTCGGCCGGATCGCCTATTGTTGGACTGTCTTTAGACACTCTAATAGGCACCAATTTGTTTTCTCAGACCATGTGTATACATTAACAGTTATTGGTTTGTTTTGTTCTTCAAACTGTTCAATTTGATCTACACTAACAGGAAAGGATATTCTACTAAAGTTAAGATCATTGATGTAAGGTTCATAGTTAGATACTCTCTCTGCGTTTTTGCGGACGTGATGCAGCCTTGCAAGAACACACCACATAAAACATTTGTTGTCTGAATTCTTTATGTTTAGAACTGCTCTTTTTGCGACTAATGCTGGAGGTAGCGGAATGTAAGCCTTGCCTACAATCGGCTCATACTTAGCCTGTTTTAATCTGATCTCTAGGACTTCGCCCTCTGCCCAACCAGAGCCTCTCATTTTGGCTTCTTCAGCGGCCACATCAAACTGTGTAAGCAGTTGTCTGCCCAACCAGGTGTTAAGTCATTATGAGAAAGAATAACCTGTTGTTTAGTTGAGACCCAGACTTCTAGATTTTCTTCATTTATTGTTATATAGTCGATTAAAACAGCTAACATTACTTTAACCGGCGGGTCTATTGTTAGTTTACCTGGAAATTGAGAAAATAGCATGAACAACACTTGCCTGTACGTTTGTTGGATCAATGACTTCTAGATAATATCATTTAAAGCTTTTGACAAACGCTCTCCCTTAAGCATTCCTTCAAACAATTCGTCTGGTCCTTCATATATTTTAGCCATGTTGAGTTTTCTTTTCTAACTCAAAATATTTATTTAAATTAAAAAAAAAATTAATCAGAATCAATATCAACGGTCTTTTTGTGCTTAGACTCATAAACTAAAGTATAAACGCCCTTTGATGTTGTTAATGTGAGCTGTTTAGAACAGAGTTTAATGTCTCGTTTACTTTTTTTAAACATTCCTTTTTTATCTGCTCGGTGTCTGGCTGTTGAGAAAAACTTGCCCTTGCCTTTTTTGAAGATCAAACTTTTGTCTTTTATAGTCATCAAAATCGGCCTGTAAACGCTTAAATTCTTCATCCGTGATGTTTGAGTCAGCTAGCGCTTTTTTATTGTCAGTTTGAACGAACTAAGTTTTAGCTGTTATTAGTTGAACCATAGCTGTGTGCTTTTGGAGTTTAGTTTTTAATTTTTTGCCAGCAGCACTTACAGCTAATGAACACAGGGCCGAGAGCTAAAGACAAACCGCCTAGAGGTAAAGCTGCGGGTGCACCTATGCCTGTTGCTAAGAGGCCTACACTCGTTCCTGCTGATAGAGCACTAACAGTCGATGCTCCAGTATTAACATATGTAACAGCATTACAGGCAGCAGAATACCTTCGTTTAGTTTTGCTGTATTTTGAAAGGTCTTGCTCTAGTTTTTGTTGCATTTGTGTAATGTTTGTTAATCTGAGGTTTTTTATGTTGGGGGGTTCTACTATCCCTTCTTTTGGTGGCTCTGGTGCTGTAGGCACATTTGGATAAACCTGAACAGACATGCTTTTTTTAAAAAATAAAAAATAATTTAGTATTGTATATCTTTTAATCTGTTATCTTGAATATTCAGCTGTGCATCATATATTAAAAACAAATACACGTTAAGTGGTTTATCGGCCTCTTTTTCTTTATCAATTTGAATGTTTATTATGTCTCTAACAGTTCTCCCGCTTCCATGTAACTGATTATCCTCCGTTGCCCTTAGGTCAATCCATAAACCGTATTTCGCTGTTAAATAATGATCAAGACTTTTTTAGTCTAACACTGTGAAGATGTAGATCTTTAGACACAAGGTCAACTGTTGGATTTCTACACCTCCCACCTCCAAACAGTTTTTCTTATTTCATCAAAATGCTGATAAGGTTTAAGCCCGCTAGCGTAGATTTGGTTAGGACTACCCTCAATTGTACATTGCACTTTCGTTATTTTAGGATTAACAAAATTTTCAGGCTGTCTTTTGAATGGTTCTTCATTTTCACACAGCAATAAAATACCTTTAAGCGATCTTGCTGCGGCACTAAAACTAAAATTCCATATAGTGTCTGCCCTGCTTTTAGGATATTTAGAATGAAAAATCACTCTTTCGTAATATATGCTAATTTTGACTGATATGTTGCTCGATCAGCCTTGCTAAATTAGGGTTGCTAACAACGTCAAACTCTAACGAGATGTCAGAAATGCTGTACTTTGCTTCGGTGTCTGTAGATATAATAACATATTTTTAGTCATTAAAAGTTAGTTCATATGACAATCTGTCTTTTAATGCTCCTTGAAAGTATGGGGCATGCGCTTTTAACAACTCAAAATCTAGGGGTATGAAAAAGCGATTTCCATACGCATAACTTACGGCTAAAAACCTTTTGCCGTCTTTAGCATCTTCAGCGCCTATTCTATGTTTTAGTGCTTCTTCATTTCTATTCTTGAAACGCAAGATCGGCCCTTTCATTCTCGGTTAGCCATAGATCAGAATAGGTTAAAAATATGTCTGCATTATGTAAAGAAAATATTTCTTGTCCCTCAAGTTTTATAGAAATTTTCTTAACGATTGCCCGCCCCAAATTCTGTACAACTGTCCTGTTGGGGTCTGTTGTTGAAGTGAGTTCTATTTGAAAGTAAGACGCGCAGAGCCTGGCACAATCACTTCATCCGCTCCTAGGTCTGGAAATTTGACAGTAAGAATTTGATCCGCATCAATAGTAGATGGATTATTTGGAACAGTAATATTCCGTTTATTTCCCTTCACGCCAAAGGGCTCTTTCAGTCTTCTATGCGGGTCAAGAATCGAGCCATATGTTTGTGACATTTTTTATAAAACAAAATAAAAAGTTTATTATTAAAGAAACATGGCAGGCATTGAAGGTGAAGAAGATTATGATGTTTTTGATCCTGGAGACGACATGAGTGAAATGACTCCTTTAATACAGCATCGCTCAGCGCCCTCATTGCGGTGTGAATTAACAGAAAGTAGGGCCAGATCATTTTACCAAAGTTTAGGTCAAGAACCTCCCGAATTTATAGACCCAAATGATTTTGAAGAAAAAGATGATGGCCATTTGTATTTGAAAATCGATCAAGGAGAATCTGTTCGGCTTACAACTAAACCAGACCCATCAAAGTTTTTAGCCAAGAGTACAATTATACAAAGACTCAGTGTGAAAGATCAAAATCGCCTTGGTCTTGTTAGACCGAAATTAAGGGCGGAGGCAGTTTCTAAACTCAAAACACACTACAAGATCTCCCAAAAGATAGCCAAATACAAAACATGGAACTTAAAGATTTAAGTCAGACAGCAGACAAAATAATAGAAGCAAAAACCAGTTTATCAGAAGAAACAGCGTTAAAAACTATCCACGATCGCCGCTACAGACACAGGATCTCCTACCCATGCGAGAATTATTAGCCCTTGATCGTGCTTTAACAACCACCAGAGTGAATTATTAGCCCTTGATCGTGCTTTAACAACCACCAGAGGTGAATTATTAGCCCTTGATCGTACTTTAAGAACCACCAGAGGTGAATTATTAGCCCTTGATCGTACTTTAACAACCACCAGAGGTGAATTATTAGCCCTTGATCGTACTTTAACAACCACCAGAGGTGAATTATTAGCCCTTGATCGTACTTTAACAACCACCAGAGGTGAATTATTAGCCCTTGATCGTACTTTAAGAACCACCAGAGGTGAATTATTAGCCCTTGATCGTACTTTAACAACCACCAGAGGTGAATTATTAGCCCTTGATCGTACTTTAAGAACCACCAGAGGTGAATTATTAGCCCTTGATCGTACTTTAAGAACCGTTAGAGGTGAATTATTAGCCCTTGATCGTACTTTAAGAACCGTTAGAGGTGAATTATTAGCCCTTGATCGTACTTTAAGAACCACCAGAGGTGAATTATAGCCCTTGATCGTACTTTAAGAACCACCAGAGGTGAATTATTAGCCCTTGATCGTACTTTAAGAACCACCAGAGGTGAATTATTAGCCCTTGATCGTGCTTTAAGAACCACCAGAGGTGAATTATTAGCCCTTGATCGTGCTTTAACAACCACCAGAGGTGAATTATTAGCCCTTGATCGTACTTTAAGAACCACCAGAGGTGAATTATTAGCCCTTGATCGTGCTTTAACAACCACCAGAGGTGAATTATTAGCCCTTGATCGTACTTTAAGAACCACCAGAGGTGAATTATTAGCCCTTGATCGTGCTTAACAACCACCAGAGGTGAATTATTAGCCCTTGATCGTGCTTTAAGAACCACCAGAGGGGAATTATTAGCCCTTGATCGTGCTTTAAGAACCACCAGAGGTGAATTATTAGCCCTTGATCGTGCTTTAACAACCACCAGAGGTGAATTATTAGCCCTTGATCGTGCTTTAACAACCACCAGAGGTGAATTATTAGCCCTTGATCGTGCTTTAAACAACCACCAGAGGTGAATTATTAGCCCTTGATCGTGCTTTAAACAACCACCAGAGGTGAATTATTAGCCCTTGATCGTACTTTGAGAACCGTTAGAGGTGAATTATTAGCCCTTGATCGTACTTTGAGAACCGTTAGAGGTGAATTATTTGCCCTTGATCGTACTTTGAGAACCGTTAGAGGTGAATTATTAGCCCTTGATCGTACTTTGAGAACCGTTAGAGGAGAATTATTAGCCCTTGATCGTACTTTGAGAACCGTTAGAGGTGAATTATTAGCCTTGATCGTACTTTGAGAACCGTTAGAGGTGAATTATTAGCCTTGATCGTACTTTGAGAACCGTTAGAGGTGAATTATTAGCCCTTGATCGTACTTTGAGAACCGTTAGAGGAGAATTATTAGCCCTTGATCGTACTTTGAGAACCGTTAGAGGTGAATTATTAGCCCTTGATCGTACTTTAAGAACCGTTAGAGGAGAATTATTAGCCCTTGATCGTACTTTGAGAACCGTTAGAGTGAATTATTAGCCCTTGATCGTACTTTGAGAACCGTTAGAGGTGAATTATTAGCCCTTGATCGTACTTTGAGAACCGTTAGAGTGAATTATTAGCCCTTGATCGTACTTTGAGAACCGTTAGAGGTGAATTATTAGCCCTTGATCGTACTTTGAGAACCGTTAGAGAGAATTATTAGCCCTTGATCGTACTTTAAGAACCGTTAGAGGTGAATTATTAGCCCTTGATCGTACTTTAAGAACCGTTAGAGGTGAATTATTAGCCCTTGATCGTACTTTGAGAACCGTTAGAGTGAATTATTAGCCCTTGATCGTACTTTAAGAACCGTTAGAGGTGAATTATTAGCCCTTGATCGTACTTTAAGAACCGTTAGAGGTGAATTATTAGCCCTTGATCGTACTTTAAGAACCGTTAGAGGTGAATTATTAGCCCTTGATCGTACTTTAAGAACCGTTAGAGGTGAATTATTAGCCCTTGATCGTACTTTAAGAACCGTTAGAGGTGAATCAATAAACAATTTAGCAAAACTGAGTGAACTAAAAAAGGATATTGAAAGAGAAAAAAAAAACTCGTTGAGGCTGATGACGCCAACTTAGGGCGTGATGTTAAAGAAGAAATAACCCAAAGAATAAAAGATCTTGAACTACAAAAATCAGCAAGACTAGAATTGTTGTCTTCTAACCGAGAACAATTACGAACTCAAGTGAGCAGAATAAGAGAAACTATCGAAAGAATTTTATATGAAGACACGACGCTAGCAGAACGAATACGAACACTGTTTAGAGAGCAAGGAGTCACATTAGCAAGCGTTATAACAGCCTTAGGTTTTGCAATAAGTACACTGGTGATGGCTATTACGGTGGTGGTGGTGCTGGCTAGTGCCTCCGCCGCCATCGCCTCCATCACCGCCTGATAAATCATGGGTAAAAAAACAGCTTGATCATCTTGCGGGTTTATTAAAAAAATTAGCCGGTAAAGCCGTGGATGCTTTACCAGGTATATTAGGGGTGTTGTTAGCTGGCTTTTGTCTACTGCAAGCAAAGTAGTTGGCTTTATGGCCGAGCACTTATGGACATTAGTTCTCTTAATAGTTGGTTAATTTTTAGTAAGATAAAGACCAAGTAATCCTAGGCCAGTTAATCCAAGAACAAGCGCTGTCTTTTCATATTCATGGTCATTATTTTTTTTGACTTCGCGGTCTTCAACGGCCTTCGGGCTTTGGGCCACGGGATTGGATGACTTATTCTTGGAGGGTCATCTTGTTTGTTTACTGCTTGCAATATTACTGGCTCAGAATTAATTTCGTTTTTTTCCGACTTTCTGTTCATCGCCTGCCACAAGGATTTCATTATTGTAGTTTATTATTGTGCCTATCTGGAGTCTGAGGTCAGAAGGCAGCATGCATAAACCAGTGCCAACAGCAAAGTCTACTTTCGATCTTGCGTATTGTAAAACATCTTGGTACCTTTTAATACTTGAAGGTAAATCAACTGTAGAATTAATGGCGTCCTCTAAATTTGCTAAGTATTGTTTTTGCGCGTCAAAGCCAGTAGAAGGATCAGTTATGCTCGACCTCGTTTGTGCTTGCGAACCTAGCAAACACCAAACGTAAGTACGAACAGAGTCGTTTATTCGTTCTATTCCTGCTTTAGTTAGGCCCTTAGAAGTGTCTAATATAAATGTTGTCCATGCTGTTTTATGCCTTGCTCTAGGACCCGAGTGAACAGCTGTGCCTGAAGAGAAAGATGTGTAAGGAGGATTCCAGTCATATTTATACTTTCTGTGAACGCCCCAAAAATAAGGGGTGCCTAAGCCCTGATTAAGATCCAACTTTTGTCTAAAGTCTGTCTTGGCCTTAATATTGAATTCGTTACAGATCCTTTCAAATGCCTTCATGTCTATTCTGTTGCTGAATGGATTAAACGGTTTGTCATTTGGTAATGGCGCTTGCAGTTCAGTCAAAATACGTCTGAAGGTGTAATAGAAATGAAATCTGTACACTGACCTCACCAAAGGATCAGGATGATTTAAGTGATCAGCATACGACACTCCACACCCAGTTGATGCACAAAACACAGCAAAGTTTAACTGGTTCTGGTAAAACTGCATCGGATGACTAAACCACACTTTCGGGATGTGGTCGTTTTTAATAGGAGGGTTAAGATAGCTCTTCAATGGAGTACTAACCTTTACTTGAAAGGCGTCAGACTGAGTCACAGAAATGGCAAGAGTATCGGTTGTTATATTTTTAAGATTGTAGTGCGGCCCAACAGAATATTTTGCATTAGTATATTTGAATGCACTCATTTTTATTTCGTTTAAAAAATGTTTGTAACAATAACAACTCAAGACCGTCCTTCGTTTTTAGAACATGCTATTGATAACGGGTGCAGAACCAGAATGGTTGCACTTCATGAAATATTTTACAAAGTCGTATGGTTTAATATAAGTGAATCCAAGAATAATAATAAGGTTCTAAAAGTTGACAAAACAGGGGCCAAAGTTAGCCAGTTAACAATACCTGATGGTTATTACGGGTTTTGCTCACTAAAAGAAGCAATGAGTAACTTCAACATTACTCTCAAACTTAACAATGCAAATCTAAAAACAATGTTGACCTTTAAGCCTGAAGAAGTAGCTTACTATTTTGATGGAGAGCTAGCTAAAATGTTAGGCTTTACAACTGCCAATCTACCCACTCATAGTTTTAGTGTTGCGCCAGACGAAACTACTTTTGAGGGGAAAATCCGCTCGATCTTGCATTACATTCATTACTCTATGTTCATTTGGATGAGCTGAGCACTGATGAAAACTTATATGATGGAAGGCCCTCAACTGTTTTAAGAGCTCTTCCATCAGGGAAAGCTGCATATTGTGATTATGAAATTATACAATTCCCTGATTTACAGTTTAAAAGATTAGTTTGTGGGAGGGTCGGATCATTTAATATAAAAATTGCAGACAAAACAGGGAAAGTCGTGAAATGTGATAACCTGCACATTGTTTTGGAAATAAAATAATAAGTTGTACTAAAAAATGTCACGGGGGCCAGAAGAGCCAGGAGTTACATTAGCGCCTGTGAGGTGTATAACTTTAGAATTAAAAGACCTTGCAGACGTTGCGGACTTTGAACAGAATGGCGAGATAGGCGCTTTGTATGGTTTTGAGTACACTAAAGATGGTGATTATAAACGCAAAGAGGTTGGCGACAACAAAATGTTTCCTAAACTAGAGCAACTGCGCAATGTAGAAGCAAATAATGCTGGCCTGTATGAATATAAAATAGTTCGAAAACCTGACAGCAAATGGCACTTAGAACCATATTTAGAATGGGACATAAAATTTGAATTCATAAGCCCATTTACATTTTTAGCCGCCATAAAAGTTTCAGAAAAGCATTCAACTCTGGCCCTTTACATGTAAGTCTTATGCCAGAGGACAATAGTCGGAAAGAGATTGAAATAAAGCCGTATGGGAATAAACAGTACATCCTCCACAGAAGAGAATCAGTTTTGAAAGATGCTTCTACAAAATTACAGTTCATTCCGCAAATGAAATTAGGAGACACGTTCACAATGATATTTGAAATTTCTGTCTTAAAAGATGTAAAGAGGGATGGGGTTGTGGGCGTTAGTGACGTCCTTCTAAAAGGAATTCTAATTAGCTGGCAAAACTTAGACGTTGAAAAACTTAAAGTTACTGTCGTCATTCTTCACAATGGCGAGGATATTAAGGTCATAACAACAAGCAACAAAATCAATATTAGTCTAAATAGAAACAATCTTACAGAACTGAATTGGATTAATCTTACACATTTAGATCTTATAGGATTTTATTGTACTGAACAAGTTTTGACAGAGAGTATGATAAAAACAATAACTGGATTAGATTAAATTATGTTATAAAACTATGGAGCAGAAAACTATGGTGTCAATGCGGATGTTAAACTTTATGATAAAAACCCCTCATTGCTCATTGATTTGTGGGCAGACTGGTTGTGGAAAAACAATATTTGTCCTCGACCTATTACAAACAGTTTATCGCTATAATTTTGATTATATTGTGATTTTCTGTCCAACACTTGAATGGAACAAAGCATATCACGATAGAAGGTTTATATGGACGGATGACAAAATATATTTGATTGACCCCACCAATAAGCTAAGTGAGTGTTTAGAATACTTTTATAAATTTTTTAAGGGAACGCAGACACTATTTATTATAGATGACTGTTCAGCAGAAAGAGACATAGTCAAAAAGAGAAACACTCTATCAAAACTAGCTTTCAGTGGAAGACATGCTGGGATAAGTGTGTGGATTTTATGTCAAAAATATAACTCGGTTTTAAAAGACTTTAGAGAACAGTTAAAGACTGTAGTGTTATTTCACATGAAAGACAGAGACTCATTTGATGAATGTTTGCGCGAAAATGATGTTATTGAAAATGATCAGGAAAAACACAGGATTAAGCAAAAACTAAAATCTGAAAAGTTTAGTAAATTAGTATTGAAAACGGATAATCCTACACAGTATGCATGTTTGTAGGTTTACTTGTCAGAGAACAGTAAAATGCCTATCCTAACTCACCCCAGAGCGGGGGGAGGGCGGGGTGAGTTAGGATTGGCATTTTACTGTTCTCTAAATCTTTTTTATTCTTTTTTTTTCCTTCCTTCAAACCCTTGAGGGTACAAATCAAAATCTTTTTTTCTCAGGCCCCAAGGGCACAAATAGAAATCCTTCCTCTTTTTTTTCTAGGGGAAACAAAACAACGGCAGCTACGTCGGTGAAACTGGAGTCGGGTCACCACTGTCACACTGTCACTTTTGCACACGCGCATTCATGACAGCATTTACTCCATACGCACACGCAATCTTTCCAATCAACCAAAAGGCGCACTACCGAATGTTTTTTCTTCTCCCCCTCTCCTTCGGGAAAACACTTTACTAAATCACATCAAACAATTTATAAACAAATTTTATACATGTAGCTCTCTTTCCACTGAGAGGCAAACTAACTCACTCAAGACTTCATAAAGTCACGGCCTTCACACAACATTGGCCCACAAAATCCAGACCAGGAAAATAAATGATTCTTTCACTCCTTGATGCTATGCCTGCATCCGAATTAAGACTCGCTCCATCCTTTCATGATTCCCTGTCTCTCTCAGACATCATCTCGCCCCCTCGATTTCTCCCGTCCTGGAGATATGACTTCCGACTCCTCTCCCTCGACTTTTCCTGTCACTGGAGAGATGAGTTCCAACTCCTCTCGCTCGTCTTCTCCTGTCCCTGGAGAGATGACGAGTTCCCGACTCCTCTCCCTCGACTTTTCCTGTCACTGGAGAGATGAGTTCCAATTCCTCTCCCTCGTCTTCTCCTGTCCCTGGAGAGATGACGAGTTCCCGACTCCTCTCCCTGGAGTCCTTAATTCCTGGGGCTGCCTACCGGTGTGTTCCCCACACCATGGCCATCTTCAACCACCTCACGGGGTGAAAGGTGAAGGGTGAAGGGCGAAGGGTAAAAGGTGAAGGGCTGAAACACGAATAAGGTTCGTGTAAGTAACCTGCTTCTTAATTCAACATATGAATTCTTTCTTTCTCTTTTCTTTAAGTTTTCCCCTGTAGCTTTCCCCAACTATCTATCGCTCACCTGGTAATGACTGGTCAGCAGAGAGGACCAACGTCCTGACAGGTTCGAGTCTCTAGGCCATCTGCTGGGTTAAAACTGATTCTTTCCTCCCTCCTCCTAGTGAGTGCATACTCAGTGTTCAAAACACATGACCAGCACCTTACCAGCCCTTGTTAAACTATCACTCAGTGGTCACTTTCACCCAATGACCACGTTTGTTTCTTTACCGAGTCATACTCACAATTATTTGGGGACGCCCGCTACACTAGTCAAGCCACACGAATATTCTTCCTTTTCAGTAGTGGCATGGGGAAATGATTCATATCACTAAACTACATGTGATGGAGCGTCACATGCCTTGATGTGAGGCTTCGTCACATGATACAGGGGTGCCTGATGTTCAGCAATGTCCTGAAAAATAAAATAAAAAAAACTATTATTCACTGGAGTCCAACAAGTTGTTATTTGTGGACATGGACACTTTCTTGTTAATAAGAATCGTAACTTCAGTTTTGTTGGAAACAGTAACAGCAGGGGAAAAAATCAATCACAAACATGCAACAGTTTCAGTGGCAGCAGGCAGTGTGACTGCATGACTGCCACTATGACAGTAACAATGTATGTTTCAGTTTGATGCCAACACTCAACAAAAACCAACAACTATCTTTACAACCAGCCATACACTGAGAATGAAATGAAACCCAAAAAGATCAACCACCCATTCCACAAACCTTACCTTCTTTACGTCTCTGAGTTTGGCTCTCTTGTTCCTGACAGAATCCGTGTCACTGTTGCGTTTGAGGCTTGCACTTGCAGCTGGCGAATGAACAGAGAGTGCTTCAATGCATTTTTCTGTTATAATAGTTGGCACAGCATCCTCTTTCAGCTGTCTTCGGACCCGAATTCCAGCTTCCACCTTTACTTTCCAGGTGTGTTGGTCTTGGAAACTGTGCTCTTCGAAGTGACGACCGCAAATGCCATGATAACTGTCCCGAAGAACAAAATCTTTCCTCGTTGTGGTGACAAAATTTATCCACAATCGCCTAAACTTGCTGGAAGCACCTGGAAAAACATGAACGCGTACTCTTTGCTGATGAAATTCCGCAACCAGACACAGCACACATATCTCACTTCAGACGAACACGAAGAGCGGCTTTTCTACGTCATCAATTGGGAAACCCCCCTATTATCGAAATCGAGGCTCTCGTTCCTGTTTCAGCCTCTCGCTTTCCCAATCCGCAGGAAATGCTGCTCTCACTGCAAAATGAGAGCACAGGCGACTGATTCGGGGCTGGGTTTCGCAATACGACCCCATACCAAAACCGTGTATTTGGTCAAAATAGATTTGTAAAAATGGGTGAGATACCCTTTAACCCCGAGGGAAAAAATCCCAGTTAACTAAGTGTACCAAAACGGTCTGGCGGAGATTCGAACCAGCAATCCCAAGATCAACAGGATTACGAGTCGGGTGCTCAACCAGCTGTGCTGTTCCGGCTCCGCTTTGCCCTTGAGTCACTTCGATGGTGTTGAGAGCTGAGAAAGATACACAATGTAGTGCGACACGGAGCATTGTATTGAATTAATGCGGTTGTCTGACGTTGTATAACGTCCCTGTAATGATCGTTCGTACGACGTCAAAACATGAGCCCAGATGATGAGGAGACAGACGACATTTATTTACCTTGGCGAGTTCGTTAGCGTAAAGCATGCTGGGATAAACAAGCAAGGCATGCTGGGATAAACAACCCGTATGTCGGAAATGAAAGTAGTATCTCCACATCTCCCCTCCTTTGAGATTTGACAAAATCAAAATGATGGCATGCATATCTAAAAGTCCCAGGAGGTAGAGAACAGTTCAATAGTTCTAAACTTGCTGCTTGTGTCTGCATCTTGTTGCGGTCTCAGTTCAATTCAAACTCAAACAAAACATGTGTCTGTATCTTGTTGCGGTCTCAGTTCAACTCAAATTCAAACAAAACAAAACCATGCAATTAAATTAAACAACACAACACCAGTCACTTCCCCTTTTCCTTTCTTCAAAGCGGGAACTACATGCATTAAGAGTCTTCAGTTCTGAAAACGTGCTGGCTTCTTGACAACTCGACCACTGCATGTAGTCTTGACTTCTCCTCGTTCACCAGGCGTTGACGGGCTTGCTGGAACTGAAGTTTGGCTGGTCCCCACTGGAGGTTGTCCTGGAGTAGACGTCACAGGACCACCGTTGCTGCAAGGAGACCTCTTGCTGGCATAATCGGATGTGAGGACATCTGGACTGCCGTCTTCGTGGAACCTGGCTGCCACAGGAGTGTTAACTGTTGAAGATCCATCTGTTCTGTGACTGGGTACTGATGTAACTTTGGGAGATGGAATTGTGTGGGTAAGGGACATTGGCACTTGTGATCCGACGTAAGGGACTGTGGGATAATGGGATCCTGTCACAGTTGTTGAGGTTTGGTGGGACTTCATCTCAGACGTGAGCTGGCGGTTTCTGGTGAGCTTGAGGTAACGTCTGTTTCTCCGAAACTGTACCGTGGATGTCTGGATCAGGTAAGATCTTGGAGCAATCTTTTCTTTCACGACTGCTGGATTCTTCCACTCTCTCTCTCTGTCCAATTTCTGTAGCACAATGTCACCTGGGTGAAGATCTGGAAGCTGATGTGCACCATTTCTTCTGTTGTAGGTCTCTTGATTCCGTTTCTTTGCTCTGCTGTCTTTGTTCTCAACTGATGCTCTGTTGTGGTACTGGGGTTCAAGGTTAGAAGGAAGTATTGGGAGAGTAGTTCTGATATTCCTTCCCTTCAAGAGTTCTGCTGGGCTTTTTCCTGTTGCTGAAGTTGGTGTTGCACGGTAAGTCAGAAGTGCAAGAGATGGATCACTCTGACTCAGGATTTTCTTTGCTGTCTGTACAGCACGCTCGGCCTCTCCATTTGACTGAGGATAGTAAGGGCTGGATGTTTTGTGGTCAAATCCCCAGCTTGCAGCAAATTTCTGGAATTCGGTTGAAACAAACTGTCTTCCATTGTCCGTGACAAGGAGTTCTGGTATTCCATGGTGTGCAAACATATTTTTCAGTCTTCCAACTACTGCTTCAGTGGTGATTTGTGGAAGATATCCTATTTCAAGGTATCTTGAGAAATAATCCACCAGGACTATGTAGTTGTGTCCTTTGAAGTTGCAGATATCAGCAGCCACCTTTTGAAAGGGACGATCAGGCAACGTCGTTGTGATGAGTGGTTCTTTTCTTTGATCTGGCCTTCGTTCTTCACAGTGTTTACAGTTCTCTACAGCTTGCTTAATGCGCTTGTTGATGTTGGGCCACCACACTAATGAATTTGCTCTCTCTGTGCATTTTGTAATGCCCTGATGTCCATCATGTATTCTTGACAAAACATCATCTCTCAAGGCTTGAGGAATGACAATGCGGCTCCCTCGTACAAGAAGTCCTTCATGTTCACTGAGTTCATTGCGCAGTTGATATAAGTCGCGAAGACCTTCTTCCACATCTGCAAGGTACTTGGGCCATCCTTCTCGTGTGTACTGAAGAGCTTTCTTGAAGAGAGGATCTTTATCAGTTTCTGCTGCGATTTCTTTCAACCGTCTGTCTGTTGCTTCCAAGACAGTCTTACAGAGCTAACATGTGCTTCTGTGTCTTCTATCAGCTGATTCACTTCTTCTGTGTTTTCAGTTTGCTCTTGGGGACTTCTTGAGAGAGTGTCAGCCACAATGAGTGTTTTTCCTGGGAAGTAGACAGCTTCTACACTGAATCGCATCAGACGCATCAGCATGCATTGACACCTGATGGGTGTGTCCTGAAGATCTTTTTTGTTGATCATGGGAAGCAATGGTTTGTGATCTGTTTGAAGCGTGAAGGCAGGAAGTCCTACCAGATATCACTGGAATTTTTCACAGGCCCAAACAGCTGCCAAACATTCTTTTTCAACCTGCGCATACTTGCGTTCTGTTGGTGTGAGAGTTCTTGAACAGTAAGCGACAAGAGAACAGTAAAATGTTCATCCTAGCTCACCCACCCTCACCTGTTCGGGTGGCTGCCCTAGGATGAACATTTTACTGTTCTCTGACAAGTAAACCCTACAAACATACATACTGTGTAGGATTATCCGTTTTTAATACTAATTTACTAAACTTTCCAGATTGTAGTTTTGCTTCAATCCTTTGTTTTTCCTGATCATTTTCAATAACATCATTTTCACACATACAGTCATCAGACTGGCCGGGACACTGTGTGCACAGCCCTAATTAGAGGGTTCGGGGATTGTGGCAGCAGTAACATGTGCGGCGGTCCCGGGTGGCTCCTGTGATACCTGTAATTAGCTGACTGTAACCGCCATAAGGCGGGCTCGCGACGCTCACCTGACCAGGTTAACTTGCAACATTATGGTGCAATTAGAAAAGAACATTCTTGAACGCGAAGACCGATTTCACCATTCTCTCACTGACTGCCGCACGAGAAGGTTGTTTTTGACTGTGCTCTGTCAACTACTGTGTCTGGTGTTATTTTAACAATTGCTAACAGGTTTACCGAAGAACAGGCTCGCGCTATCAAGATCACAAGGTTTACTTCACTAGCATGTTAGAGTATTTGTCAAAAAAAGAACTAGGCGAAGCCTGTTCTCTGCCAGCAAAACCCAAAAGAAGCATTGCTTTTTTGGAAGGAACAGAAAAGGAAAAAAGTGAACCGACTGCTTTGGAAATGCACGACTATCTTAAAGGTTTGTTGGTTCAAGAAAATGAAAACGCTGAAAGAAATATTGAACAAGATGTAGCCAATTTCAATACGTGTTTGACTATTGATGAGATGGTTCCTTATCTAAAAAATGGCGCTGCATTGTTGAAAGTCGGCCGAAGCAAAACAATCCATCATGCATTGATTGTTGGGCGCTGGCTTGAGACAGCTCAAGTCATGTTTAAAAAAAACAAAAACGCTTCAAACATGGCGTTCATTTCTTAAGACGCAGGTAAACATGGATGATTCGTATGCCTGAAAACTTATTCAACTTTCTGTGTGTTTTTATAACTATCCTAAATTTCACAAGCTAGGAATCAGTATAAATGAACTGTGTAGCAAACGTCAAAGTATCATTAGGCTTATGCAACTGAATAGCGATTTTTGGGAGTTTTGGCAAACAAACTAGATAGGGCTAGGCAGACCTTAGTACATCTGCCAGTATGGTTAGCCTTGCTGACTGCTACTATAAATAGCCGTTCATGCTGTGAACGCCTTATTTTAGTAGCAAGAGGACTGCAGTAAAATTAGCCTTGCTGACTGCTACTATAAATAGCCGTTCATGCTGTGAACGCCTTATTTTAGTAGCAAGAGGGCTGCGGTAAAATCCCCCCTTGCTATAAATAACCGTTCATCCCGTGAACGCCTTATTTTAGTAGCAAGAGGACTGCAGTAAAATCCGCCTTGCTATAAATAGCCTTTCTTTGCCGTGAACCCCTTTTATTTTAGTAGCAAGAGGGCTGCGGTAAAATTAGCCTTGCTGACTGCTACTTAAATAGCCGTTCATGCTGTGAACGCCTTATTTTAGTAGCAGAGGGCTGCGGTACTGCCTGTACTTGCTATGTGCGGACACTAAGGGGGTAACTCCTGCACACCCCCCCCCTACCCCCCCCCAAACCCCACCCGGCCCGCCCCCACCCCACGCATGCACACACTTAAGTCACTTTTAAGTTCTTAACTCAAGTTGCCCCAAGTCACCTCTAAGTTCTTACTCAAGTCTCCCTCAAGTTCTTACTTAGTCACTTCTAAGTCTTACTTAAGTCACCCCAAGTTCTTAATTAAGTTTTTAAATTTAAAGTTCTTAATTAAGTCCCCTTTAATTCTTAATAAGTTCTTAATAAGTTCTTGAAAGTCACCTCAAGTTCTTGACTTAAGTCACCTCAAGATTGTAATTAAGTCATCCCTAAGTACATCCAAGTTCTTATTCAAGTTAACTTATAATTTTTTTATTAAGTTCTTAAAGTGTTATTGCATCTGAAATGGATCAAAATGAACTTTTGTTGTTGGGGGGGGCTGGCATGCTTTTGTGTTCGGCTTCTGTATTTAGCAGTTGAGATTGTTTGGACTGCTTCGTTTTCGCTGTCTTTGTTTATATATTTTATAACCATAATAACCACCCCAGCAGCAATGCCCCCAAAAATGACAATTGCTTTAAGTACAATATTCCATGAAGACTTTGGCAGTGTTGTTGTAGTCTTGAACAACTTGTTCTGGCGTTTTTATACCCGGGCATCGAAACAACTGGCTGCGGCTCTGGCACTTTTTCATTAGTGATTGTAACATTAATTTTGCTCGTTTGTTCCACCCTGCAAAATTTTTTTCCTGATGAAAACGCGCCCAGGATGTGGCTTTTTACTGGTCGTTTTCTCCACCTGATTCTGCGGGATTTTCTGGCTCGGTCATTTTTAAGGGAAAAAAAATCTATATGATTAAAAGTAATTATCCCATGCGTTTTCCATTCGTGCTTGTAACTTTAATTTTGTTTGTTTGTTCCACTCGGGCTAATTTTTTTCCTGCTGCATGGGCTCAGGAACTTTTTCCCTTGTCACTTTCTCCACCTGGTTCAATGTTTTCTGACTCTGCTGATTTTCTGGCACGGTCATTTTGAAGGGAAACAAAATCTATATGATTAAAAGTAATTAATCCCATGATTAATGGCGACAGTAATGTTCCAAATCTGTAATAATAGATCAAGCCTAAGACTCTAATGACTTTGCTAAAACTGGATCCTGCGTTAAATCATACATAAAGTCTTGTTCGAATCAATAGGTGCAAATCTACTAACTGTTTAGTGTACAAACAAAAGAACTGTTTGTCCTACATTTTTTACCATTCTTGGATCCTAGTTGGCTTCAACCTGTTATGATACTTTACAATGTCTTGTGTGACATTTTGTTGAATCTGTTCTATGCTGAATTCATTTTCCGGGGAACTTTTTTGGGTTTTCCCACATGCTGCCAAAGAATACACCCTTTTTCCTTTTTGGGCATAATAGCCTGGTCATCAACTTGATAAATTGTAAAATAAGTTCAGGAAGGTTTAGGCTGCCCTGTAGTAGATCATCGGTGTTCATGTTTTATTACCAAATATAATTATTATTTTGTTTTTAAAAAAAATGAGCGCCGAAAAGCTGTTACCAATCTTGTATACCATTCTGCTGTTATGGGGTCTAAGTATAGGATACACAATGCGGGTTTAAAAGCTTGTTAAAAATTAAACCAGCAGATCTTGGCAAACTAGGCTTTGAGGATTCAGCAAAGCTGATTGCATCATTACAGCTTCGTTTGCTACGAAAGATTTTCTAGTTAAGCAAGGAATAATTCCGACAGTATAAAAATGTAAAATAAAAAATGCATTTATAAAAATGGCTTCATTCGTAATGATGTAGGCGGTGTGTGGTTAATGCGCTTGCTTTTAGCGGAAGTAATTACGCATTTAGTAAACTGCGGGATGATGCGAGAGAAAAAGACATAACAAAGCTATGGACAACTAGCAGCTGCACAAGATAACTATAAAACAGAGAATTGAGCAGTTAGATTTTATTAACGCCAAACGGAAAAAACAGGACATGCAGCTTACACATTTAAAAATTTGACCCAAACAATAAAAGAATATTATCTTGTAACAGGTAAACCAAACGGGACATTGCCCCCGCCAAAAATTTAGCGACTTTTATCAACCATCAAAAAACAAAAGATGCAAGAAATCGTGTTTATCGTCTTTGGCATGACCGTTGTGTATTTTGTTGCACAAATATTTTCTGAATAAAAAAGAACAAAATCTATTATTCGCCAAAAGGATATTGGAAGGGAATCACGGCAATAAAAAAGCTAAGCCAAGCAGCGGGGGTCAGTGAACAAACAGCAAAGGGAAAGGTTATCTAAACAAGCGATTTTGGGAAATTAATTTACCTGCACCTAGACGAATACAAAGACCACATTTTGTGAATACAATACCGAACGACACCCATCAAATGGATCTTCATATTTACCCCCTGATACGATTAGACGAAAAAGATTTAAGTACGCACACATCATTGACATAGCTTCAAGATACAAAGATGCAGAACCATTAACACAAAAGAGTGCTTCTGCTGTGCTGTGCTATACAACTGATATACCAACGAGGGCCCCCTAACTTATCCTCGCATGATTCAAGTCGACGATGGGAAAAAAATTTAAAGGCCAAGTGATCAATTATTGTTAAAAACATAGAGTTACCATTAAAAGAGGGATTCCAGGAGTTCACAGATCACAGGCTTGGTTGAAAACTTTAAAAAAACAGTTATCTGAAAGGCTTTTCTCCTACCCGTATCACAGAGAGCTGATTGGCAATTCTCGCAAAACAAAAAAGGGGTTTGAAGACTGCCCTCAGTTTTGCGCGCAATGAATAATGAAGAATTTAAATTAACAGGGCTAAAACCAGTACAAGGGAATTTAAAAAAAAAAACAAAAAATGTTGCTGAAGACTCCAGTACACCCAGCAAACTATTACCGTTTGGTTTAAAAGTAAGGTACCTTTATTTACCGGGGGAAGCAGAAGGGGACACTCGCATCAGGGCAACAGATCCAGTTGGAGTGTGATCCGTATGAAAAAAAAAGAAATTTTAAAAATGAATCCGCCCGTGTATTATTTACAGAAACTGACACACAAAAACAAACCCGCCCCAAAAGATCTTTGTGAAGGAAGAACTGCAGATAAACCCACCAATACAGTTCCGCTTTTTAACTGATTTACGTAAAATATATTTTTGTTAAAATGGAAGCCCAAAAGAAAGAACATGGAACGGAAACAAGAATGATAAAGGAAGAGACCTTGGGAAATTTATACGGGAATCAAATGATATGAATTCTGTTATTAGGGGGAACCCTCGCAGATTTATCAAGAGATGCTAAAACATCCTGATTACCTACAAACCCCAAAAACTTAAATTCTGATTGGGGAAAAAGAAAATCTTGAAATAATAAAAAAAATTCGAGCACATCAAGCAAACATGAAAAAGGATTTAGCTGAATTGGGTGAAGATATGATTTATCTTATAATAAAAAATTGATGAAAAATATAAACCCCTCTGTTATGCTGTTCTCCAATGCCCGATTTCATATGAAAACTCTAGATCAAAAATACCCTTTTGTGTTTTGTTCTATCTAATGACTTCTTTGTTACAACAGTTGTGTTGATCTCATGTAGATTTGATCGCAGTTTTACGTTGTCATGATGAAAAGTATGTTTATTGAACAATGCTTCTTTTTAGTTGTCATGCGATATGTTTGACTGCACAACACTGCGAGATATTCCCTTTGCTTTCTTAATGGTTTTCTCCTGGCTCGAAATACTGTACATTTTCGACCTTAAACCAACAAACTCCTTGATCACCCCTCCAGATAATTCATCCTTCATCTTTCCTAAAACCTTTTTTATTAACGGTTGAATGCAAAGACGAATCTTTAGGATAATCAGATGTGTCGTACCATCCCGCATGCCCTTTAGCTACTTCTATTTCCATGTCTTTATAGATGTCTTCAGTAGGGATATCTATAACAAAACTGTCTGTATCTGTGTAAAGTACTCTGGACTCTGGATACGAGGGTTTAAAGTAGTCATAAAGAAATTCTGCCATCAAAAGCTTTGATAATTCTAAAACAGTAAACCCAATAAATACGGGTTTGTTCAATTTGACTTTCTTTTTTTTCAACATTATACCAAAAGCTGATCATGAAATCTTCTAAAGTCTGATAATTAGGTTTTCAAGTCAGCTTAATTGCTTCGTTCTCTCTGGTGACCAATCTGACATCTTTACGCTTGTGCGGATTCTCCAGTAGTCTTTCGAAACAGCTGTTGTTCATCAGCTTGAAAAAGTCTTTTTCTGAAGCATCTGTGGATTTAGTTCTAAGATCAGTGTTCTTCATGATGTATGGTTTCATGAACTGTTTTTGATCAAAAGCAATTACACGATGAACTGCTGTTAACTTTAAACCATGTCTTAAATAAAATTGTAGAAGTCTGTAATGACAGACATAATTTTTTTTTGCCTCGAAGATTAGGCACAAGTTTAGGCGGCTCTGTTTTTGCCATCTTTAGGCTTTCTGCTGCTAATGGGTAGTCATTATGCAGGTCATGGAGTTCCTGAGGATATTCTAAGTCAACTTCTAGAATGTATCCACGCTGTTGATCTGGCGTCAAACTGCTCAACCACTTTAATGCCTTTTGAATATTATTCGTACCACCGCCAGTGTACATTTTAAAGTTACGTAATGGAAGTGATTGCGCCATAGCCCAACCATACAGATTGTTTGCATCTAAATACATGAGATAGTTAGACCTTTTACTTGGATCATAATCATCTAGGTATTTGTTGTTTGCTTTACAGTAATGATGCGACGCCATACTAATTCCTCCCCGCAATCCGTTTTCAATCATCTGAAGCATTGGTAAATCTGACAATAAATCAATCTGTACTCCAGTAAACTTTAAGAAAGCGTCCCAACTCATCCCGGGCGCAGAAATGTAATGCGCGGGATCCAGGCTATAATGTTTCATGCAGGTCTTTCTATAATTTTCAAAGACGTCCGCCAACAAACATGTATCAGCCATCAAGTATGCATCATGATAGTCTCCCATCGTTTTACAATCTAACTTTTGCCACGCATCTGAGCATGCTGTAATCAGAATCACTAATGCCCTTTCCTCTGAGACTAGAAAAGAACGCTTCTTTAGGAGGAAGTGTATCTTCGCCAAACCTTTCCCAACTGTTCATGTACTCATAAGGGTAAACGCCCTTTCTAACAAGAGTTGGGTCAAAATATTCTTCTGTTATTGGGCAGGACTTTAAGGACATAGCCAGTGACTCTAATGATCCCATCAGGTGTTGCATAGAGTCATAAAAAGACATGTTATTTAAAGTGAAACACATGTACTTTTCTGATGACTGTGCAATGCATGTTACCCTGAAGGCGTCGTCTACTGCTTTCATTATAAGATGAGAGTCATAACCTCGCAAGTTATGAAAGAAGATGGGCAGCTTCCATGTCTTAGGATTAAAGTTTAGTTGAAGATTGCATTTACTGTGTGCTGCTCCTCTGAACTTTCGCTAATGTGATCATGGTCTCTTACTGTCGGATTGGCTTCCTCGCTGTTAGACATTAGTTCTAAACCGCAAATCCAACAATGTGTGGCTGAGTCATACTGTTGTTGGTCTTCAGGCGTCATTATGATTTCAGATAAGTTTAGATTATTAGAACAGGCGTTACGCACTTGCTGCATGCGTTTTAAGAAGTATTCTGCAGCATTAGGCCCTCTATATAATTCTGGTTTTGAATGGGCACCATCCGACCTGACAACAATGAAGGCAAATGAGCAAATCTGATGATTACTCACAAAGGCTGTTTTAGGAAGTTTCTGTGGCGTCGGGCCTTCATAAGGAACAATAAGCGACTCGAAGTCTGCGTAAACAATGTATGGACTTGTTTGCAGCCATTTCCAGTTCTTAAAACTAACTTTAGATCCGGGTGGGGGCGTAATTAGTTCTGTATTACAGTCAACTGGGCTAATACAATGTTTCTTATGTTCACTCGCGGCTTGAACAGATGGAATTCTTGTTAAACATTTTCTACAGAATTCTTGTTTGCCATGATTTTTTGAAGTATGCGCCAATAATCTACTCATTGTTCGTATCAATGTGTAATGGGGTAGCCCTGATGGTGAAAACATCAGTAGTAAGTCCACATGGCTTTTGTCTGGATCACCTATTGTTGGGCTGTTTTTAGACACTCTAATAGGCAGTAGATTTGTTTCCTCATCCCATGTGTAGATATTAACAGTTATTGGTTTGTTTTGTTCTTCAAACTGATCAATTTTGTCCACGCTAACAGGAAAGGATATTCCGCTAAAGTTAAGATCATTGCTGTAAGGTTCATAGTTAGACACTCTCTCTGCGTTTTTGCGGACGTGATGCAGCCTTGCAAGAACACACCACATAAAACATTTGTTGTCTGAATTTTTTATGTTTAGAACTGCTCTTTTTGCGACTAATGCTGGGGGCAGCGGAATATAAGCCTTGCCTACAATCGGCTCATACTTAGCCTGTTTTAATCTGATCTCTAAGACTTCGCCCTCTGCCCAACCAGAGCCTCTCATTTTAGCTTCTTCAGCGGCCGCATCAAACTGTGCAAGCAGTTGGTCTGCCCAACCAGATGTTAAGTCATTATGAGAAAGAATAACCTGTTGTTGAGTCGAGACCCAGACTTCTAGATTTTCTTCATTATTGTTATATAGTCGATTAAAACAGCTAACATTACTTTAACTGGTGGGTCTATTGTTAGTTTACCTGGAACTTGAGAAATTGCATGTACAACACTTGCCTGTACGTTTGTTGGATCAATGACTTCTAGATTAATATCATTTAAAGCTTTTGACAAACGCTCTCCCTTAAGCATTCCTTCAAACAATTCGTCCGGTCCTTCATATATCTCAGCCATGATGTGTTTCTTTTCTTACTCAAAATATTTATTTAAATTTAAAAAAATACAACGACTCCCAAAGTCGTCTTAATCAGAATCAATATCAACGGTCTTTTTGTGCTTGGACTCATAAACTAAAGTATAAACGCCCTTTGATGTTGTTAATGTGAGCTGTTTAGAACAGAGTTTAATGTCTCGTTTACTTTTTTTAAACATTCCTTTTTTATCTGCTTGGTGTCTGGCTGTTGAGAAAAACTTGTCCTTGCCTTTTTTTGAAGATCAAACTTTTGTCTTTTATAGTCATCAAAATCGGCCTGTAAACGACTAAATTCTTCATCCGTGATGTTTGAGTCAACTAGCGCTTTATTTATTGTCAGTTTGAACGAACTATGTTTAGCTGTTATTAGTTGAACCATAGCTGTGTGCTTTGGAGTTTAGTTTTTAATTTTTTGCCAGCAGCACTTACAGCTAATGAACACAGGCCAAGAGCTAAAGACAAACCGCCTAGAGGTAAAGCTGCGGGCGCACCTACGCCTGTTGCTAAGAGACCTACACTCGTTCCTGCTGATAGACCGCTCAAAGCCGATGCTCCAGTATTAACATATGTAACAGCATTAAAGGCAGCAGAATACCTTCGTTTGGTTTTGCTGTATTTTGAAAGGTCTTGCTCTAGTTTTTGTTGCATTTGCGTAATGTTTGTTAATCTAAAGGTTTTTATGTTAGTGGTTTCTACTATCCCTTCTTTTGGCAACTCTGGTGCTGTAGGCGTATTTGGATAAACCTGAACAGACATGCTATTTATAAATAAAAATAATTTAGTATTGTATATCTTTTAATCTGTTATCTTGAATATTCAGCTGCGCATCATATATTAAAAACAAATGTACATTAACTGGTTTATCACCATCTTTTTCTTTATCAATTTGAATGTTTATTCCGTCTTTAACAGTTCTCCCACTTCCATGCAACTGATTATCCTCTGTTGACCTTAGGTCAATCCATAAACCGTATTTTGTTGTTAAATAATCATCAAGCCTAACACTGTGAAGGTGTAGATCTTTAGACACAAGGTCTATGTTGGGCTTCTACACCTCCCACCCCCAAACAATATTCTTATTTCGTCAAAATGATGATAAGGTTTAAGCCCGCTAGCGTAGATTTGGTTAGGACTGCCCTCAATCGAACATTGTACTTTCGTTATTTTAGGATTAATAAACTTTTCACTTCCTCTTTTGAATGGTTCTTCATCTTCACACAGCAATAAAATACCTTTAAGCGATCTTGCTGCGGCACTAAAACTAAAATTCCATATAGCGTCATTCTTGCTTCTGGGATATGTTGTATGATGAATCACTCTTTCGTAATATTTGCTAATTTTGACTGATATTGTTGCTCAATCAGCCTTGCTAAATTAGGGTTGCTAACAACGTCAAACTCTAACGAGATGTCAGAAATGCTGTACTTTGCTTCGGTGTCTGATGATCTGATAACACGTTTGTATTCATTAAAAGTTAGTTCATATGACAATCTGTCTTTTAATGCTCCTTGAAAGTATGGTGCATGCGCTTTTAACAACTCAAAATCTAAGGGAATAGAAAGCGATTTCCATACGCAAAATTTACAGCTACATACTTTTTGCCATCTTTAACATCTGCGGCGCCTATTCTATGTTTTAGCGCTTCTTCATTTTCGATTCCTTGAAACGCAAAGTCAGCCCTTTCATTCGCGGTTAGCCATAGATCAGAATAGGTTAAAAATATGTCTGCATTGTGTAAAGAAAATATTTCTTGCCCCTCAAGTTTTATAGAAATTTTCTTAACGATTGCCCGTCCCAGATTCTGCACAACTGTCCTGTTTGTGTCTGTTGCTGATTCGAGTTCTATTTTGAAAGTAAGTTGCGCAGAGCCTGGCACAATCCCTTCATCTGCTCCTAGGTCTGGAAATTTGACAGTAAGAATTTGATCCGCATCAATAGTAGACGGATTATTTGGAACAGTAATATTCCGTTTATTTCCCTTCACGCCAAAGGGCTCTTTCAATCTTCTATGCGGGTCAAGAATTGAACCATATGCTTGTGACATTTTTATAAAACAAAATAAAAAGTTAATTATTAAAGAAACATGGAAGGCAGAGAAGATGAAGATTATGATGTTCCTGATCCTGGAGACGACATGAGTGAAATGACACAGCATCGCTCAGAGCTCTCAATGCGGCGTGAATTAACAGAAAGCCATGTTAGATCATTGTACCAAAATTTAGGCCTTGAACCTCCCGAAGTTTTAGACCCTAATGATTTTGACCGAGATGATGATGGCCATTTGTATGTGAAAAACGATCCAGGAAAACCTGTTAAGCTTACGCATGAACGAGACCCATCAAAGTTTAAAGCCCTGAGTACACTTAGACAAAGACTCCCTGTGAGCGTACAAAATCGCCTTGGCATTGCTAAACCAAAATTAGATAGGGAGGCTGTTGCTAAACTTCAAAACACACTACAGGGACTCCCAACAGATCCTCAAATGCAAAAACATGGAACTTAAAGAATTAAATCAATCAGCAGGTGAAATAATAGAAGCAGAAACCAGTTTTTCCGAAGAAACAGCATTAAAAACAATTAATGATTCCCCATTGCCTATGCGAGAAATAGCGGTTCTTGATCATGCTTTGAGAAGCATCAGAGGCGAATTAACAAACAATTTAGCAAAACTAGGTGAACTAGATGAGCATATAAAAGAGAAAAAGAAAAACTCGTTGAGGCTGATGACGCCAACTTAGGGCATGATATTAAAGAAAGAATAGCCCAAAGACTAAAAGATCTTGAACAAGAAAGATCAGCAAGACTAGAAGTGTTGTCTACTAACCGAGAACAATTACGATCTCAAGTGAGCAGAATAAGAGAAAACTATCCAAAGAATTTTATATGAAGACACGACGCTAGCAGAACGAATAAGAACACTGTTTAGAGAGCAAGGAGTCACATTAGCAAGCGTTATAACGGCCTTAGGATTTGCAATAAGTACACTGGTGATGGCTATTACAGGTGGCGGTGGTTCCGGGTCAGTGCCTCCACCGCCATCACCTCCATCACCACCTGATAAATCATGGGTAAAAAAACAGCTTGATCATCTTGCGGATTTATTAAAAAAATTAGCAGTAAAGCTATAGACTCCTTACCGAGTATATTAGGGGGTGTTGTTAGCTGGCTTTTGTCTACTGCAAGCAAAGTAGTTGGCTTTATGGCCGAGCACTTATGGACATTAGTTCTCTTAATAGTTGGGTTAATTTTTAGTAAGATAAAGGCCAAGCAATCCTAGGCCAGTTAATCCAAAAACAAGTGCTGTCTTTTCATATTCATGGTCATTATTGTTTTTTACTTCTTCAACGGTCTTCGGGCTTTGGACCACGGGGATTGGATGACTTATTCTTGGGGGTCGACTTTGTTTGTTTACTGCTTGCAATATTACTGGCTCAGAATTTTTTCGTTTTTTTCCAACTTTCTGTTCATTGCCTGCCACGAGGATTTCATTATTGTAGTTTATTATTGTTCCTATCTGGAGCCTGAGGTCAGAAGGCAGCATGTATAAACCAGTGCCAACAGCAAAGTCTACTTTCGATCTTGCGTATTGTAAAACATTTTGGTATCTTTTAATACTTGAAGGCAAATCAACTGTAGAATTAATGGCGTCCTCTAAATTTGCTAAGTATTGTTTTTGTGCATCAAAACCAGTAGAAGGATCAGTTATGCTCGATCTCGTTTGTGCTTGCGAACCTAGCAAACACCAAACGTAAGTACGAACAGAGTCGTTTATTCGTTCTATTCCTGCTTTAGTTAGGCCCTTAGAAGCGTCTAAGATAAATGTTGTCCATGCTGTTTTATGCTCTTGCTCTATGGACCCTAGGTGAACAGCTGTGCCTGAAGAGAAAGATGTGTAAGGAGGATTCAGTCATAGTTATACTTTCTGTGCACGCCCCAAAAATAAGGGGTGCCTAAACCATGATTAAGATCCGACTTTTGTCTAAAGTCTGTCTTGGCCTTAATATGAATTCGTTACAGATCCTTTCAAAAGCCTTCATGTCTATTCTGTTGCTAAATGGATTAAACGGTTTGTCATTGGCAATGGTGCTTGCAGTTCAGTCAAAATACGTCTGAAGGTGTAATAAAAATGAAATCTATACACTGACCTCACCAAAGGATCGGGATGATTTAAGTGATCAGCATACGACACTCCACACCCAGTTGATGCACAAAACACAGCAAAGTTTAACTGGTTCTGATAAAACTGCATCGGATGACTAAACCACACTTTCGGGATGCGGTTGTTTTTAATAGGAGGGTTAAGATATCTGTTTAATGGAGTACTAACCTTTACTTGAAAGGTGTCAGTCTGGGTCACAAAAATGTCAAGAGTATCAGTTGTTATATTTTTAAGATTGTAGTGCGGCCCAACAGAATATTTTGCATTAGTATATTTGAATGCACTCATTTTTATTTCGTTTAAAAAATGTTTGTAACAATAACAACCCAAGACCGTCCTTCGTTTTTAGAGCATGCTATTGATAACAATTGCGGAACCAGAATGGTTGCACTTCATGAAATATTTTACAAAGTTGTATGGTTTAATATAAGTGAATTGAAGAAGAATAATAAGATTAAAAAATATGATAATATAGGACAATTAGTTAGCCAGTTAACCATACCTGATGGTTATTACGGGTTTTGCTCACTAAAAGAAGCAATGAGTAACTTTGACATTACTCTCAAACTTAACAATGCGAATCTGAAAACAATGTTGGCCTTCAAGCCTGAAGAAGAAGAAGTAGGTTACTATTTTGATGGAGAGCTAGCTAAAATGTTAGGCTTTACAACTGCCAATCGGCCCATTCATAGTTTTAGAGTTACATCAAACAAAACTACTTATGAGGGAGAAAATCCGCTCGATCTTGCATTACATTCATTACTCTATGTTCATTTGGATGAGCTGAGCACTGATGAAAACTTATATGATGGGAGGCCCTCAACTGTTTTAAGAGCTCTTCCATCTGGGAAAGCTGCATATTGCGATTATGAAATTATACAATACCCTAATTTACAGTTTAAAAGATTAGTTTGTGGGAGGGTCAGATCATTTAATATAAAAATTGCAGACAAAACAGGGAAAGTCGTGAAATGTGATAACCTGCACATTGTTTTGGAAATAAAATAATTAGTTGTTCTAAAAAATGTCGCGGGGGCCAGAAGAATCAGGAGTTACATTAGCGCCTGTGAGGTGTATAACTTTAGAATTAAAAGACCTTGCAGACGTTGCAGACTTTGAACAGAATGGCGAGATAGGCGCTTTGTATGGTTTTGAGTACACTAAAGATGGTGATTATAACGCAAAGAGGTTGGCGACAACAAAAAGTTTCCTAAACTAGAGCAACTGCGCAATGTAGAAGCAAATAATGCTGGCCAGTATGAATATAAAATAGTTCGAAAACCTGACAGCAAATGGCACTTAGAACCATATTTAGAATGGGAAATAAAATTTGAATTCATAAGCCCTTTTACATTTTTTAGCCGTCAAAAAAGTTTCAGAAAAGCACTCAACTCAGGTCCTTTACATGTAAGTCTTATGCCAGAGGACAATAGTCGGAAAGAGATTGAAATAACGCCGTATGGGAAAAAACAGTACATCCTCCACAGAAGAGAAACGGTTTTAAAGGAAGCTTCTACAAAATTACAGTTCTTTCCGCACAGGAAATTAGGAGACACGTTCACAATGATATTTGAAATTTCTGTCTTAAAAGATAAGGAGAGGGATGGGGTTGTGGGCGTTAGTGACGTCCTTTTAAAAGGAATTAATATTAGCTGGCAAAACTTAGACGTTAACCGTCTTAAAGTTACCATCGTCGTTCTTCACAATGGTGAGGATATTAAGGTCATAACAACAAGCAACAAAATCAATATTGACTTAAATAGGAACAATCGTACAGAACTGAATTGGATTAATCTTACACATTTAGGCCTTATAGGGTTTTATTACACTGAACAAGTTTTGACAGAGAGTATGATAAATATAATAACTGGATTAAATTAAATTCTGTTATAAAACCATGGAGCAGTTAAACTTTATGACAAAAGAGCCTCATTGTTCATTGATTTGTGGGCAAACTGGTTGCGGAAAAACAATATTTGTCCTAGACCTATTACAAACAGTTTATCGCTATAATTTTGATTATATTGTGATTTTCTGTCCAACGCTTAAACGGAACAAAGCATATCATAATAGAAGGTTTATATGGACGGATGATGACATATATTTAGTTAATCCTAGCAATAAATTAAGTGAGTGTTTAGAATACTTTTATAGAGCATTTGAAGGAACGCAGACGCTATTTATTATAGATGACTGTTCGGCAGAAAAAGGCATAGTTAAAAAAGAAATACTTTGTCAAAACTGGCTTTCAGTGGAAGACATGATGGGATAAGTGTGTGGATTTTATGTCAAAAATATAACTCAGTTTTAAAAGACTTTAGAGAACAGTTAAAGACTGTAGTTTTATTTCACATGAAAGACAAAGACGCATTTGATGCATGTATGCGCGAAAATAATGTTATTAAAAACAAACAAGAAAAACAAAGGATTGAAGCAAAACTACAATCTGAAAAGTTTAGTAAATTAGTATTGAAAACGGATAATCCTACACAGTATGCATGTTTGTAGGGGTTACTTGCCAGAGAACAGTAAAATGTTCATCCTAGGGCAGCCACCCGAACAGGGTGAGGGTGGGTGAGCTAGGATGAACATTTTACTGTTCTCTCGACAGGCTTTAGTTCATCTTCATGTTGTTGGAGAAGTACACCACCCAAGCCATATGAACTTGCATCTGCACTTACAACTGTCGGTCTTGATGGATGGTAGAAGACCAGTGTTGGTGTCTTTGACAGTAACTGTTTGACTGTCTTGAGCGCTTCCACCTGTGGAGCTGCCCATGTCCAGTGCTGGTTCTTTTCAAGCAACTCAGTTACTGGGCGCAGGATGGTTGACAGATTTGGAATGTATCTTCCAATGTAGTTTATCATCCCCAGTGTCCGTCGAAGTTCTGTGATGTTGCTGGGATCTGGCATGTTCTGGATTGCAGCAACTTTTGCTGGATCAGGCTTGACTCCTTCCTTGGATATGATGTGACCCAGAAACTCAATTTCTTTCTTTCTAAATTCACACTTCCCTTCGTTGAGCTTCAGGTTGGCTCCTGCTATTTTCTTCATGACTCTGTCCAAATCTCCAGCATGATCCTCCTCTCTCTTACTGTGCACGATAATGTCATCAAAGTAACAAATGACATTGTCGACATCTTTCAGAATGTTCTCCATTGTTCTTTGGAAAATTTCTGGAGCTGAGCTGATGCCAAATGGAAGTCTTTTATAGAAGAATCTTCCTTCTGGTGTGATGAAGGTTGTGAGTTTGGCAGTGGAAGGATCTAATGGGATTTGCCAAAATCCGGATCTTGCATCAAGTCGACTGAAAATGACTGATCCTTCAAGCTTATGAGGTATATCTTCTATCGTAGGAATCATATAGCGTTCTCTTTTGATTGCCATGTTTAGCCTTTTGAAATCAGTGCAGATTCTGACTGAGTTTGTTTTCTTCTTCACGACTGGAACCATTGGACTGCACCAGTCTGTAGGTTCGGTGATCTCTTCAATTATGCTTTTTATCTTGCAATCTTGTTGAATTTTCTTTTGACTTTGCAACCATTGGACTGCAATCCAGCTGTGTTTGGATGATCTCTTCATGCATTGTTCTTGCATTTTTGATGAACTCTTCTGTGATTTTCATGACCTGAAAGGATCCTGATTAGTAATTTCTTCACTGTATTTAACTGTTCCGGTCAGCATTGTCCCTTGGTGAATAATTTATGGGTAGGACAGTCTACTTGGTATTCAAACAGTCTACATAAGGAACCACTGACTAAGTCACTTTGTTCACTAAGTCCTAATTTCTGAACTGTTACATCGCATCAGCAGTTGCTCCTGTCATTTGCGTGACAATCCGTAAATTGTATGACATGGGATATCTTTGTCATGCGATTTCTTACTTCTGTTCTTCAACTAGTCCTTCACTTGCATTGCCAACCACTGGACATCGAAAAGTCACTTTGTTACGACGTCTAACTTTTCCTTTGGCTGAATTTTTCTGAATTCTGTTGACTCCCACACTTATGACATCCCGTGCAATTTGGAAGACTACATCTCTTGCTTTGAAGCCTTTGTGTTGTACCAAGGGACTCTCTTGCCTGAACCCTAAAAATATTGCTCTTTTTTCTCTTCTTTCCCTCTCAATCTCTGAGCTGACATTTGTGTTCAGCATAATTTCACAGTCAAACTGGGTGCAAATGATGCTTTTTTCAACCTGGTTGTACTGTATTTCTTCTCAGCGTCAACAAATGCATTTCTGCTTGTAACGTCATTCTCGATCTGGAAATATCCTCCATGCTGCAACGTCAAAGACTGATATCAACTTTCTCCCGCACCTGTGATGTAGCATACCTCTTCTGGTATACAGTTCGTCTGGAACAAACTGCTATCAAACTTGGCCTACCTTAATTCTTGCAGTCTTCTGTTCCATGAGAATTGAACGTTAAGTTGTTCAGCTGAATTTCACAAGTTCAAACTGGGTGACTTTACTGCTTCTTCAGTTCAACTGGTTGTAGCTGTAGCTTTTCTGATAGCTCAGCGTCAACAACTCCAAGCACTAGTCTGTCTCTAATAGCGTCTTCTCGATCTGGAAAGCTTGCATGCTCTGAAAGTTCAAACAGACTGCGTAGATAAGCTCCAATGCTTTCTCCCGCACCCTGTGATCGTGCATAGAACTGGGCTCTTTCATGTATAATGTTTCGTTTCGGAACAAAATGGCTATCAAACTTGGCCAGTACAACATTGAAATTCTGAGCTTCTGCTTCAGAGAGGTTGAACGAAGTTAAAAGTCTTTCACTTTCACTGCCCATCGTGTAAATGAGAGAGCTGACTTAAACTGCTTGCTCTTCTCGTTCAAGTTTTGATGCTTGACGAAATCTAAGGAAACGCTGTTTCCATTCAGGCCATGTCTGAGGGCGTGAAAAATCAAAACTATCCGGCGCCTTGAATGGGGCCATTCTTTTGCTCTGTAATACTTGACTTCACTTACGATCTTTCGATACGGAATTGTCAATGAATATTACAATAATAATACAAAAGACGACCTTACCAGTGTTCACCGTTTATCTGTCACTTGTTCTTCAATACTTTACCGCTGCCACCATGTAATGATCGTTCGTACGACGTCAAAACATGAGCCCAGATGATGAGGAGACAGACGACATTTATTTACCTTGGCGACTTCGTTAGCGTAAAGCATGCTGGGATAAACAAGCAAGGCATACTGGGATAAACAACCCGTATGTCGGAAATGAAAGTAGTATCTCCACAGTCCCCTTCCCAACGGAGACATGACATTCGGAGTGCTCTCCCTGGGGAAGCAGTGTTGCCATGATACAGTGCCCTTTCAGCCTCCCCCACCACTCCACATCCCACTTTCTTTTCTTTCTTTTTTTTCTTTTTGGTTTTTTTTTTTTTTTTTTTTTTTACTTTTTCGTCTCATGCATGTATGTCTACACATGCAAAGATTTCATTTAGGGATTGTTCTGCAGAATTTGGTAAATAAAGCCTCCAGTCGCATGGGCTGTGTTGCTTATGCTGAGGTCATGATGCGGACAGAACTCGGTCCGCCTGAAAGATTAGCACAGAGTCCACACTTCAGGAGTAATGGAGAGAGAGAAGAGAACAGAGACAGAACGGGTGGAGAAAGGAAAGAGAGCGAGAGGGATAAAGGGAGTTAGAGAAAGAGAGAGAGAGTGAGAGAGAGACGAGTCTACACTTCAGGTGTAATGGAGAGAGAGAGAAAAGAATAGAGACAGAGTGGGTGGAGAAAGAAAAGAGAGCGAGAGGGATGAAGGGAGTTTGAGAGAGAGAGACAGAGAGAGAGAGAGACTCGAATCACAAATTAAGGATTTCTTGGCTTCGTAGCTAAGTGTGTGATTCACTAGGCCACGAGAGCAGTACATCTCCATACAGTACAGCCCCATAGAGTACAGCCCTATACAGTACAGCCCAATATAGTACAGCCCCATACAGTACAGCCCTATACAGTACAGTCTTATACAATACAGCCCTATACAGTACAGCCTTATACAGTACAGCCCTATACAGTACAGCCCCATACAATAAGCCCTATACAGTACAGCCTTATACAGTACAGCCCTATACAGTACAGCCCCATACAGTACAGCCCTATACAGTACAGCCCTATACAGTACAGCCCCATACAGTACAGCCCTATACAGTACAGTACAGCGCTATACAGTACAGCCCTATACATTACAGCCCTATACAGTACAGCTCCATACAGTACATCCCCATACAGTACATCCTCATACAGTAGAGCCCCATACAGTACATCCCCATACAGTACAGCCCCATACATTACAGCCCTATACATTACAGCTCCATACAGTACAGCCCCATACATTACAGCTCCGTACAGTACATCACCATACAGTACATCCTCATACAGTACATCCCCATACAGTACAGCCCCATACATTACAGCCCTATACATTACAGCTCCGTACAGTACAGCGCCGTACATCCCCATACAGTACATCCCCATACAGTACATCCTCATACAGTACATCCCCATACAGTACAGCCCCACACATTACAGCCCTATAAATTACAGCTCCGTACAGTACAGCGCCGCACAGCCCCATACAGTACATCCCCATACAGTACATCCTCATACAGTACATCCCCATACAGTACAGCCCCATACATTACAGCTCCGTACAGTACATCCCCATACAATACATCCTTTATACAGTACAACCCCATACAGTACAGCCCCATACATTACAGCCCTATACATTACAGCTCCGTACAGTACAGCGCCGTACAGCCCCATACAGTACATCCCCATACAGTATATCCTCATACAGTACATCCCCATACAGTACAGCCCCATACATTACAGCTCCGTACAGTACATCCCCATACAGTACATCCTCATACAGTACAGCCCCATACAGTACAGCCCCATACATTACAGCCCTATACATTACAGCTCCGTACAGTACAGCGCCGTACAGCCCCATACAGTACATCCCCATACAGCCCGGCACAAAAGAGTGTAGTACGGTATAAGGCAGTATTGTACAGTGCCGCACAGTACAGCACAACACTACACAAGGCAGAGCAAGCTTACATTCCATTTAACGTGCACATCCATGCCTGTCACCAGACAGATGGTAGACAGGGGAGCAACTCTTACAGGAGAACAAGGGTGTGGTGAGGAGAAGAAAGGGGGGGAGCTACTTGTTACTGCGATATACCACAAGAAAAAACAACACAAAAGGAGAAGCGTAATTGACAGTTTCAATCCTGGGAGTCGGGGGGATTCGAACACGGAACTTTTGACCGTGAACTGGGTGCTTTACTACTAAGCTAACCTGTTTCCAGATGCAACAACACAGCTACACTGTTTTTCGTTTGCGCCTTCTTTTTTCATTCGCTTACAAACAGCTTCATTTTATTGCTGTTTAACCCTCGGTGCCCCTCAGTCCGTGTTGCACCTGGTGACTGTACTGCTCATGTTTGCAATGGACCGTCAAGCAGCACGTCGTGGCCATGCGAAGATCTGCTGACGTCAGTGAAGAACACAACACTGCGATGGCATGGCCATGGATCAAGATTCAGTGGCCTCGCGAAATCAGTTCTCCAGGGAACTGTGGAACGGGGAAGACGAAGTGAAGACAACAACAAAAAAGGGGAGAAAAACCCACACCGAATGTCGCAGAGTGGACATGGAGACTGGCGTTTTGGCTCACTAGTGACAGACCTGGAGGAACCTGGTGAACTGCTTTTTTTTTCTGTGCGATACCCTAATGACCCCCCCCCCCCCCTCCCCCCCCACGGAGTTGAGGGAGAAGAAGAACAAGACCTCTTAATAAATGTTTTTTGAGTTTCTTGCGTTTTTGTAACAGTTTTTTTATTTCAAATACCAGTATTCTTGTACTATTGCACCTTTAACGGCAGTGAGTGGATGGCGCGTTGCGTGTTGAAACGCCTCTCAGTTTCACATGCATCACAACAACAAAAACCGGTGTCTGAAAATGAATGGTCGTGCCAAATTTCGCTCAATGGTATTTGTCAATGAGACTGATCGGGTGCGTCGTTCGGTGAGTCCCGTCCTTGCCTGGGAAAGCACGATTTTAGGCTGTAGATTATGCGCAGTCACTTACCTCCCGAATGTGTTGTTTGTTAACACTATCCCACGTGGTCAACATACCTTATAGACCAAAACAAAAGTGGTGATTTGGGTAACGTTCGTGGAACTCTGTTTTTGTACCCTTGGCCATGTTCGAGATGAGCAGATGGCACAATATCTTTAGTTGTGTACATGGCACAACATGTTTGGCTGAGTACATGGCACAACATCTTTAGTTGCCTACATGGCACAACATCTTTAGTTGCCTACATAGCACAACATCTTTAGTTGCCTACATGGCACAACATCTTTAGTTGAGTACATGGCACAATCTGTTTAGTTGAGTACATGGCACAATCTGTTTAGTTGAGTACATGGCACAGTCTCTTTAGTTGAGTACATGGCACAACATCTTTAGTTGCCTACATGGCACAATCTCTTTAGTTGAGTACATGGCACAACATGTTTAGTTGCGTACATGGCATAATCTCTTTGGTTGAGTACATGGCACAACATGTTTAGTTGCGTACATGGCACAATCTCTTTAGTTGAGTACATGGCACAACATGTTTAGTTGCGTACATGGCACAGTCTTTTTAGTTGAGTACATGGCACAACATGTTTAGTTGCGTACATGGCACAATCTCTTTAATTGAGTACGTGGCACAATATCTTTAGTTGCGTGCATGGCACAGTCGTTTTAGTTGAGTACATGGCACATGTTTAGTTGCCTACATGGCACAATCTCTTTAGTTGAGTACATGGCACAACATGTTTAGTTGCGTACATGGCACAACATGTTTAGTTGCGTACACGACACAATCTCTTTAATTGAGTACATGGCACAATCTCTTTAGTTGAGTACATGGCACAATCTCTTTAGTTGAGTACATGGCACAATCTTTCTAGTTGAGTACATGGCACAATCTGTTTAGTTGAGTACATGGCACAATCTTTTTAGTTGAGTACATGGCACAATCTGTTTAGTTGAGTACATGGCACAATCTGTTTGGTTGAGTACATGGCACAATCTGTTTGGTTGAGTACATGGCACAATCTCTTTAGTTGAGTACATGGCACAACATCTCTTTAGTTGAGTACATGGCACAATCTCTTTAGTTGAGTACATGGCACAATCTCTTTAGTTGAGTACATGGTACAATCTTGTTAGTGTGGGCGTTTTGATGGGACTGACGTTAGAAGAGCCCGACACGCGCCCTCCGACGTAGACGCTCGCTGCCGTCGGCTCCGTGACTAAGCTTTTGTCTGTAGTAGGGAGGGTGAGGGGAGCTTAGATGGCGGTATCCTGCGCATGTTGGATGAGAAGGGGCATTACCGAAGTGACGCAGGACCACTGCAGTGTTTCCTTTGGCGGGTTGCCTCCTGATGCTAATTTCTCCCAGTAAACTGCCGTTACTGTCGTCTGGTTTTTTGTCCTGCTTTTGTGGACCATTCTCCTCAGTGTGTTCTTGAAACTTATAAATCCTATCCGACAGCAGTGACTGATATGCCAGCTTTTGTTTGCTGATATCTGGCAAATGGGTGGTGAACGTTCTGCGCACTGTCTCAAATGGACTCTAGTTGTCCGTGTTGCAGTGTGTATGTCCCCACGTGGTGTTTGTACATATTTTTGTGGTATTTAAATAATTTCTAATATATTATTTACGGTTAATTTCATGTGGGAGTGAAAAATGAAGAGCACTGCCTGGCGCTGTCAGCTCAGCCTGACTGTGCACGCCTTCAGAAATGAACAGTTCACATACCACGTCACAACCACTTATGTTCAATGGTCTGACTATTTTATAAAATGACAGGGGGAGGGGGGGGGGGGCGTTCTTGTGTGCGTTTGACAACCGTGAAAAGGCCCTGTGTGATCGACCTGGGCTATTGAAACTTGAACTTCTAGGATTAAAAAAGAGAATCAGAAAAACCCTAAACCATGAGGTTGTGTGCAGATTTAACCAGAGTGAGCGACGTAAAAATAATGCCTTTTAGAAGGCGTGGAATATAAAACGTTGTTGTTGTTTTTTATAACAACAAAAGAAGACCAAAAGCGCTTCCCCTCTCCATAAGGAAAAGTGTCACCTGGTCTCCCTGTCCGACACAGAGGTGGGCAGCTGCGCCATCTTCGGAGACCCTCACACCCTGACCTACGACGGACGCTGGGTGAACTACCAGGGTGTGCCCGAGTGTCCGCTGATCGCAGCCACGGACGCCTGTGGCGGTGAGGGCAGCTTCCAGGTGACCTTCACGCCCTGGAAACAGGACCCTCCACGGCGCGGCACCGGAGAGTTCACCTGGGTGAAGAGTCTGAAGATCTACATGAAGGGCATGGTAAGAGTTGTCGTTCTTGCTGACATTGTGGGAATGGGGAGCTCCTCTAGTTGAAGAGTCTAAAAGTCCACATGAAGGGGATGATAAGAGTTGTCGTTCTTGGTGACGTTGTGGGAATGGGAAGCTCCTCTAGGTGAAGAGTCTAAAGGTCCACATGAAGGGGATGATAAGAGTTGTCGTTCTTGGTGACGTTGTGGGAATGGGGAGCTCCTCTAGTTGAAGAGTCTAAAGGTCCACATGAAGGGGATGATAAGAGTTGTCGTTCTTGGTGACGTTGTGGGAATGGGAAGCTCCTCTAGGTGAAGAGTCTAAAGGTCCACATGAAGGGGATAATAAGAGTTGTCGTTCTTGATGACGTTGTGGGAATGGGGAGCTCCTCTAGTTGAAGAGTCTAAAGGTCCACATGAAGGGGATAATAAGAGTTGTCGTTCTTGGTGACGTTGTGGGAATGGTGAGCTCCTCCAGGTGAAGAGTCTGAAGGTCCACATAAGAGGGTTGGTAAGAGTTGTTCTTGCTGACGTTGTTGGAGTGGGGAGCTGCACTAGGTGCCGAGTGTAAAGTTCTCACAAAGTGGCAGGTAGATATAGGTGTTGGTAATATCTGGTTGATGTTGTTGTGGAGATTGGTGGCTCACGAAGGGCTGTTCGGTATTGTTGTTGTTGTTGTTGATGCTGCTAGGGTTATGGCGGGGACTGGGGAATTCATTTGGGATAACATTCTGTACCTGAACACCAAGGGCTGGTAGGCATTTTTGGTTATAGATATACAGATAGATTAGATAAATTGATAGTCTGTATGTATGCATATTGTTGTCCTTCAGGCATTTGAATTTATCTGGGTGAACGTACTGAAGATCCACATGGTGTATATATATATATATGTATATATATATATATATATATATATGTTGTGGTGTGTGTGTGTGTGTGTGTGTGTGTGTGTGTGTGTGTATGATTTACCCTGAGGAAGGCCGAAAAGCCGAAATATTGGTGCAAAATCTGTACACCTGTTGTGTGTCTTTTTTTTATTTATCTTACACACTGTTGTCGTTGATTTGATCTTGATGAACATTCTGGAAGAAAAACACCTGAAGGGCTGGTAGATGTTGCTGTTTTTACTGACGTTGTTGTACTGGAGAGTTCACCCCGGGTGAATATTGTGCAGATCCGCCTGAAAGTGCTGTTGAAGGTTGTTCCTGGTGTTATTGTCTTGCTTTTGCCGTAGAACTCGGGGTCGGTGAGTTCGCTCGGGTGGAAGAATCTGTAGATCGATGAGTGGGCTGCTAGGTGGTGCTGTTGTTGTCGGCCCGGGGGGGGGGGGGGGGGGCTGGCGGAGTTTACTTAAAATAACTTATGTGGAGATCCACACAAGGGTGGTCGCTATAGTGGTGATGGGGTGGTGGTTGGTGGTGGTGTATGTTGTAAATCATGTGTGTGGTGAATATTGTTGTTGTTATTAAAAGCTTTGTGGTGTTATTGTGGTTGTTGTTTTTACAAGCTTTGTGGTGATTATTGTGGTTGTTGTTATTACAAGCTTTGTGGTGATTATTGGGGTGTTGTTATTACTAGCTTGTGGTGATTATGTGGTTGTTGTTATTACAAGTTTTGTGGTGATTATTGTGGTTGTTGTTATTACAAGCTTTGTGGTGATTATTGTGGTGTTGTTATTACTAGCTTTGTGGTGATTATTGTGGTTTTGGGTTATTACTAGCTTTGTGGTGATTATTGTGGTGTTTTTATTACTAGCTTTGTGGTGATTATTGTGGTGTTGTTATTACTAGTTTGTGGTGATTATTGTGGTGTTGTTATTACTAGCTTTGTGGTGTTTAAATTGTGGTGTTATTACTAGCTTTGTGGTGATCATTGGGGTGTTGTTATTACTAGCTTTGTGGTGATTATTGGGTTGTTGTTATTACTAGCTTGTGGTGATTATTGTGGTTGTTGTTATTACTAGCTTTCTGATGACTATTGTGGTTTTTGTTATTACTAGTTTTGTGGTGATTATAGTGGTTTTGTTGTGGTTGTGGTCGTCCTGGTTTTCTTCTTGTAGATGGTACTATTATTGTCGTTGTTGGCGATGTTGTTGTCAACTGTGTAGGTGCTCTTGTAATTGTTATTGTCATTGTCACTGGTGGAGCTGTTGTAATCGTTGTTGTTTGGGTGGTGGTGGTGGTGGTGGTGCTGGTGGTGGTGGTGATGGTGGTGGTGGTGGTGTATTTGTTGTGCATATGTTTGTGCAGATAACGTCATAACATAAACATTGACAATTCAACATGCAGCTAGGATCCGTCATGACGTAATATTGACAATTAACGTTCTGATGGGAGTGGTCATGAGGTATATTGACAAATTAACGTTTGATGGGAGTGGTCATGAGGTAATATTTGACAATATTACGTTCTGATGGGTGTGGTCATGACGTAATATTGACAAATTTAACGTTCTGATGGGTGTGGTCATGAGGTAATATTGACAAATTAACGTTCTGGTGGTGTGTGGTCATGACGTAATATTGACAAATTAACGTTCTGATAGGTGTGGTCATGACGTAATATTGAAACATTAACGTTCTGATGGGTGTGGTCATGACGTTAATATTGACAAATTTAACATATTGAAAATTAACGTTCCGATGGGAGTGGTCATGAGTAATATTGACACATTAACGTTCTGATGGGAGTGGTCATGACGTAATATTGACACATTAACGTTTTGATGGGAGTGGTCATGACGTAATATGACACATTAACATATTGATCACATTAACGTTCTGATGGGAGTGGTCATGACGTAATATTGACACATTAACATATTGACACATTAACGTTCTGATGGGAGTGTTCATGACGTAATATTGACACATTAACGTTGATGGGAGTGGTCATGACGTAATATTGACACATTAACATATTGACACATTAACGTTCTGATGGGAGTGGTCATGATGTAATATTGACAAATTAACATATTGAACATTAACGTTCTGATGGGAGAGGTCATGGACGTAATATTGACACATTAACGTTCTGATGGGTGTGGTCATGACGTAATATTGACACATTAACGTTCTGATGGGAGTGGTCATGACGTAATATTCACACATTAACGTTCTGATGGGTGTGGTCATGACGTAATATTGACACATTAACGTTCTGATGGGAGTGGTCATGACGTAATATGACAAATTAACGTTTGTGGGGGTGGTCTTTTTCGTAATATTTAACTTTTTAAGTTTGATGGGGGGTGGTCATGAGTAATATGACTAAACTTTTACTTTTAAACAGCAGCAGGATCCGTCATGACGTATATTGACCTTTTCGTTCTGATGGGGTGGGCATGAGGCAATTTAAAATTAATGTTCTGGGGTGTGGTCATGCGTAATATTGACAATTAACGTTTTTGGGTGTGTCTTGAAAGTTTTTTCAAATTCGTTTTGATGGGTGTGGGCGAGTTTTTTGAAAATTAACTAGGCAAAATTTAAAGTTCCGTGGTGGTATGAGTAATTATTAACGATTAATATTTACACTTAACGTTCGATGGGAGTGGTCCCTGCGTAAATTGACCAAAAAGTTTATGGGAGTGGTCATGACGTACATTGACAATTTTAACTTTTTGCACATTAAAATTCTGATTGGGGTGGTCTGACTAATTTTGACACATTAAATTTGACCTTTTCGTTTTTATGGGGGGCCCCGACGTAATTTTTGAAATTAACGTTTGATGGGGGTGGTCATGACGTATTTTTACAATTCTATTAAATTCGATTTGGGGGTGGTCATGCGTATATTGACAAATTAACTTTTTGCCATTTAAAAGTTCTGATGGGAGGTCTGCGTATATTACACATTAAGTTCGATGGGAGGGTCTGATTATTTTGACAAATTAACTTTGAAACCTTTTAACGTTTGTAGGATGGTCATGACGTAATATTGCAATTAGTTTCTGTGGGGGTGGTCATGCTAATATTGACACATTTTCGTTTATGTGATGGTATGACGTATTTTGACACATTAAGTTCTGATGGGGGTGGGTTTATTTTATTGCACTTTCGTTCAATGGGTTTTGGGGGAGAGTAATTTGACCATTAAAAGTTTGTTGGGGGGTGGTTGAGTAATTGACGATTTAAAGTTGATGGGGGGGTCATGACGAATATTGACCTTAAACGTTTGTGGGAGGGCCTGACGTAAATGCCTTAAGTTTTTGTGGGTGTTCATGGGTTTTTGCTAAAAACTTTCGTAAATTGTGCAATCAAAAATGAAATTGCGATCATCGTGTCCATGGGGCTTTGTAACGGAATTTGGCGAAAAACATGCAATGGGCCCCTTTTTGGGGTAACTTTGTTCGTCCAAACAGCAGATGGGCCCATTCTGGTGTAAATTTGTTCAGTCAACATGATAGGGCCCAGTCATGGTGTGATTTGTTCAGTAAACTGCAGTGGGCCCAGTTTGGTTAACTTTGTTCAGTCAACATGCGTGGGCCCCGGGTTTGGGGTAAAATTTGTTCAGTCAAATGTGGCCCCGTCATGGTGTAACTTTTTTCATCAACATGCGATGGGCCATTTTGGTGAACTTTGTTCAGTCACTGCTATGGGGGCCCTTTTTTGGGGTAACTTGTTCAGTCAAAGCAGTGGGCCCGTCATGGGGTAAATTTTTTCAAAAACATGCAGATGGGCCCAGTCATGGTGTAACTTTGTTCAGTCAACATGCAGATGGGCCCATTCATGGTGTAACTTTGTTCAGTCACATGATAGGCCCAGTCATGGTGTAACTTTGTTCAGTCAACATGATAGGCCCAGTCATGGTGTAACTTTGTTCAGTCACATGCAGATAGGCCCAGTCGTGGTGTAACTTTGTTCAGTCAACATGATGGGCCCAGTCATGGTGTAACTTTGTTCAGTCAACATGATAGGCCCAGTCATGGTGTAACTTTGTTTAGTCAACATGATGGGCCCAGTCATGGTGTAACTTTGTTCAGTCAACATGCAGATGGGCCCAGTCATGGTGTAACTTTGTTCAGTCAACATG
>CM031620.1:68941015-68946015 GCA_018398815.1 Conus ventricosus | reverse complement strand
GGGTTTGGACATGAAACATGCAGAGGAAAGAGTCTGCTAAAATCAGTTTCACCAACCAATGGACCCATTAAACTTTCCGCAAGCCTGAGCGATTTAAAGAGCCGCCGCCCTTGAGCGTTTGAGTTCATAACGCATGCATTCGTCTTTTCAGGCTACTCGTATGTAACAAAGCATAGATATTCCGTTTAGTGTGTGTATCATGCATTGATCATCCAACTGGAAACTTGTCGTTTGAAATTTCTTCTTTCCTGTCAGACTTGAAATTTCTTCTTTCCTGTCAGACTCTTTGACTTCTTGTTTTTCAAGTTATTTTGCTATTGTCCTCTGTTTTTCTGCCGTCATGACCCACTTACCAGTCTTGGTTTTCTGTACTTAACGATGTGTAACATGTTGACCCTGCAGCTGACGTTGTGCGAAAAGGTGAAGGCTGAAACACGTTTAAAGTCCTCTAGGCTGATGGGCGTCGGGGGCAGTGAACTGTTAAAGAGTTACTGTATCTTGAGCACAGCAGAAGGGAAGACAGCGCCCATTTCTCTTCTTCCGCTGCCTTCATCCTCCCTGGGCTGAATTAGGTACCCATTTACTGCTGGGTGAACGTAGAGGGTTTTTAAGCACACAAAAAGTCTACGGGTGGATCAGACCCTTGCCCGTTAGCTCCACAGCCCAACTCTGCAGCCAGTCGATGACCAGTCCGTCATGAGGTCATCACATTCCCATCACCTGATGAACTGTGCAGCCAGTCGATTGTCAGTCCGTCATGTGGTCATCACATTCCCATCACCTGCCCGCCATGAGGTCACATTCCCATCACCTGATGAACTGTGCAGCCAGTCGATTGTCAGTCCGTCATGTGGTCATCACATTCCCATCACCTGATGAACTGTGCAGCCAGTTGATGACCAGTCCGCCATGAGGTCATCACATTCCCATCACCTGATGAACTGTGCAGCCAGTTGATGACCAGTCCGTCATGAGGTCATCACATTCCCATCACCTGATGAACTGTGCAGCCAGTCGATTGTCAGTCCGTCATGTGGTCATCACATTCCCATCACCTGATGAACTGTGCAGCCAGTCGATGCTCAGTCCGTCATGAGGTCATCACATTCCCATCACCTGATGAACTGTGCAGCCAGTCGATTGTCAGTCCGTCATGTGGTCATCACATTCCCATCACCTGATGAACTGTGCAGCCAGTCGATTGTCAGTCCGTCATGAGGTCATCACATTCCCATCACCTGATGAACTGTGCAGCCAGTCGATGACCAGTCCGTCATGAGGTCACATTCCAATCACCTGATGAACTCTGCAACCAGTCGATGACCAGTCCGTCATGTGGTCATCACATTCCCATCACCTGATGAACTCTGCAACCAGTCGATGACCAGTCCGCCATGAGGTCACATTCCCATCACCTGATGAACTCTGCAACCAGTCGATGACCAGTCCGTCATGTGGTCATCACATTCCCATCACCTGATGAACTCTGCAACCAGTCGATGGTCAGTCCGTCATAAGGTCACATTCCCATCACCTGTTGGCCGTAGGGACAGCGACCTGCCAGAGGTTCCCTGTGTCTGCTGCACGTCAGGATGTAAGGCGGCGCCCATCTCTTTCCTTCCGCCACCTTAACCTTCCCAGACCTAAATCGGGTACCCATTTACCCGCTTGTTGGACAAATGGGGGTTTTCAAACCGTACAAAATCCGACGCTGCGGATAATTTGGACTCATGAACATCAGCTGAGAACGCTGAATGCTCCGGCCATTGGACTGGGTCCGTCTGTGGGCAGTAAATGAAAAACATGGAGTGAACATCAGTTGTCCATTGTGCGATGTTATTGATAAAGCATTTTCATCGGGTTTTCTTTTTATTGAATTCAACTTTTGCACGTGTAGTTGTGGTGATTTTCTTTTTCTTATTTTTTCACTGGATGTGGTAAACCAAGGGATATGGCTGACTCATAGCAATACCTAGTCTTGTCCGCCATGGGAATGTACTGTATGTGTGTTTTGTGCAGTAACAATTAACAATAATGGTTGCTTCTATTGTGCAACCTCTTCAATTAAAAAAAAATGAAGCTCTTTGTTCAATCATGAAGCAATACAGTCAGTAGAAAGTAAATCCAGTTAAAAAGAAGGAAAGAAAAGGTAAGCATTATACAAATCCAGACTTCCACAATCATCAACACAAGCATGAAAAAGGGAATACAGACATATGAAAGCACAAAAATATAAGCATAGGGAAAAAAATACAGATACGGAAAAGGACAAACATAGGTCAGGAAAAGCACCAAAAATACACATAAACAGCACACACGCATACACACACACACGCACGCACGCACGCAGGCACGCACGCACGCAGGCACGCACGCACGCAGGCACGCACGCACGCACACACGCACACACACACACACACACACACACACACACACACACACACACACACACACACACACACACACAATGTGTGTGTGTAAGTGTGTGTGTGTTGATAGACAGATAGACAGACAAACATAGATATTGATGTAGATAGATATATTGTGGTCGTAGGAAAGGGGTTGAAATGATTGTGGTCACATTGGTATGATCATAGGGATGGATGAGTGGTATAGGTGGCTCAAGAGGATGGATGATTGTGGTCATAGAGGTGGTTTCAGAGAGAGATTGGAATGATTGTGGTCATAGAGGTGGCTTCAGAGAGAGATTGGAATGTTGTGGTCATAGAGGTGGCTTCAGAGAGGGATTGGAATGATTGTGGTCATAGAGGTGGACTTCAGAGAGGGATTGGAATGATTGTGGTCATAGAGGTGGCTTCAGAGAGGGATTGGAATGATTGTGTCATAGAGGTGGCTTCAGAGAGGATTGAATGATTGGATAGAGAGATAAGAGAGATTGATGACGTGGTCATAGACGTGGACTACAGAGAGGGGTTGGAATGATTGTGGTCATAGAGGTGGACTTCAGAGAGGGATTGGAATGATTGTGGTCATAGAGGGGGTCAAAGGGATAGAGATTGGAATGATTGTGGTCATAGAGGTGGACTACAGAGAGGGTTGGAATGATTGTGGTCATAGAGGTGGACTACAGAAGGGATTGGAATGATTGTGGTCATAGAGGTGGACTACAGAGAGGGATTGAATATTTTGTGGTCATAGAGGTGGACTACAGAGAGGGATTGGAATGATTGTGGTCATAGAGGTGGACTACAGAGTGAGATTGGAATGATTGTGGTCATAGAGGTGGCTTCAGAGAGGGATTGGAATGATTGTGGTCATAGAGGTGGACTACAGAGTGATGATTTTTTGGAATGATTGGCTGGGCTCAGTAGAGGTGGCTTCAGAGAGGGATTGGAATGATTGTGGTCATAGATTTGGACTACAGAGAGGGATTGGAATGATAGTGGTCATAGAGGTGGACTTCAGAGAGGGATTGGAATGATTGTGGTCATAGAGGTGGCTGTCAGAGAGGGATTGGAACGATTGTGCTCATAGAGCTGGACTACGGAGAGGGATTGGAATGATTGTGGTCATAGAGGTGGACTACAGAGAGGGATTGGAATGATTGTGGTCATAGAGGTGGACTACAGAGAGAGATTGGAATGACTGTGGTCTTAGAGGTGGCTTCAGAGAGGGATTGGAATGGTTGTGGTCATAGAGGTGGACTACAGAGAGGGATTGGAATGGTTGTGGTCATAGAGGTGGTCTAAGGAGAGAGACTGGAATGATTGTTGTCATAGAGGTGGACTTCAGAGAGGGATTGGAATGGTTTTGGTCAAAGAGGTGGTCTGAGAGAGATTGGAATGATTGTGGTCATAGAGGTGGACTACAGAGAGGGATTGGAACGGTTGTGGTCATAGAGGTGGTCTAAGGAGAGAGATTGGAATGATTGTGGTCATAGAGGTGGACTACAGAGAGGGATTGGAATGGTTGTGGTCATAGAGGTGGCTTCAGAGAGGGATTGGAATGGTTGTGGTCATAGAGGTGGCTTCAGAGAGGGATTGGAATGGTTGTGGTCATAGAGGTGGCTTCAGAGAGGGATTGGAATGGTTGTGGTCATAGAGGTGGCTTCAGAGAGAGAATGGAATGGTTGTGGTCATAGAGGTGGCTTCAGAGAGGGATTGGAATGGTTGTGGTCATAGAGGTGGACTACAGAGAGGGATTGGAATGATTGTGGTCATAGAGGTGGACTACAGAGAGGGATTGGAATGGTTGTGGTCATAGAGGTGGACTACAGAGAGGGAGTGGAATGGTTGTGGTCATAGAGGTGGACTACAGAGAGAGAATGGAATGATTGTGGTCATAGAGGTGGACTACAGAGAGGGATTGGAATGATTGTGGTCATAGAGGTGGACTACAGAGAGGGATTGGAATGGTTGTGGTCATAGAGGTGGACTACAGAGAGGGATTGGAATGGTTGTGGTCATAGAGGCTGACTTCAGAGAGAGATTGGAATGGTTGTGGTCATAGAGGTGGACTACAGAGAGGGATTGGAGTGATTGTGGTCATAGATTGATGTAAATAAGCTAATACTGAGGGATTTAAATGATTATGGTCATAGACTGAATCAGTGTGCGGAGAGGGGTTGAATGATTGTGATAACTGATTGTGGTGATCAAAGGAGACGGGTTACAATGAGTGTGGTATCATAATGAGACGGTGAGGAGAGGGATTATAATGATGTAGCCATGATTTGAGGTTGTCACAGGAGATGGTTTGGAACGATCACGGGTGGCAAATGCCATGCAACATCATCATTAAGCAGACGTTCCACGCTTACTCGGCAATCAAATTTTTATTTCCATGAAAAGAAATGTCATGAGAAATTTATCCCGAGGTCAAGCAAAAATGGAGAATGAAGAGCGAAGTTTTTGCCCTTGTGGGCATGCCGAGGGTTCCTTTAATAATGATGATTGTCCCCGCTGTCTAACAGTTCTGTCCCAGTTACTTCCCATTTTTCAGTGCCTCGCCTTGACTCTGCCTGTTGTGCTGTTGTCGTT
>CM031620.1:68858515-68931015 GCA_018398815.1 Conus ventricosus | reverse complement strand
ATTTGAAGGGGTTAGCTGGTGAATGCTAAATTATTTGTCATCGTCGTCATCCTCTGTGTGTGTGTATGTGTGTGTGTGTGTGTGTGTGTGTGGTGTGTGTGTGGCTTCTATTGTCAAAGCACATTAGATTATCTCAAGTGTTGTAAATTGTTGGTCATGTCAGAATTGACAAGCAAATTCTGTTTTATTTTGGCTTGTTTGTTTTCCTTTTATTGTCAAAGCACATTAGATTGTCTCAAGTGTTGTAAATTGTTGGTCATGTCAGAATTGACAAGCAATTTCTGTTTTATTTTGGCTTGTTTGTTTCCTTTTCCTGGTATTGCTTTAAACTCACCCTTCCTCAATACCCAAAAAGGGGCGAAAGGAATAAATATTGTTCGTGTGTTGTGTGTGTGTGTGTGTGTGTGTGTGTGTGTATGTAAGCGTGCGTGCGTGCATGTGTTTGTGTGTTTGTGTTTAAGTGTGTGTGTGAGTGGGGGGTGGGACGGGGCTGGAGGGGGGACGAGAATAGCACTGACATGTTTATGCCGAGGATCACACGGGTATTTGGTTGCCACTGTTGTTGTGTGAGAGAGAGAGAGAGAGAGAGAGAGAGAGAGAGAGAGAGAGAGAGAGAGAGAGAGAGAGAGAGAAGAATGACAGTGACAATGATTTATGTTATAACGGTTGAAGTATTTAGAGAGACAGACAGACAGACAGAAAGAGACAGAAACAGACAGACAGAGATCCAGCAGAGAGTTTGTTTTGTTGTTTTTCATCAGTCGTAATTCCTATTACAATGTATTGTGAGCACATCATCAGAGGTGGAAGCTTTCTGTCAGTCGTAATTGCTATTACAATGTATTGTGAGCACATCATCAGAGGTGGAAGCTTTCTGTCACTCGTAATTGCTATTACAATGTATTGTGAGCACATCATCAGAGGTGGAAGCTTTCTGTCAGTCGTAATTGCTATTACAATGTATTGTGAGCACATCATCAGAGGTGGAAGCTTTCTGTCAGTCGTAATTGCTATTACAATGTATTGTGAGCACATCATCAGAGGTGGAAGCTTTCTGTCAGTCGTAATTGCTATTACAATGTATTGTGAGCACATCATCAGAGGTGGAAGCTTTCTGTCAGTCGTAATTGCTATTACAATGTATTGTGAGCACATCATCAGAGGTGGAAGCTTTCTGTCAGTCGTAATTGCTATTACAATGTATTGTGAGCACATCATCAGAGGTGGAAGCTTTCTGTCAGTCGTAATTGCTATTACAATGTATTGTGAGCACATCATCAGAGGTGGAAGCTTTCTGTCAGTCGTAATTGCTATTACAATGTATTGTGAGCACATCATCAGAGGTGGAAGCTTTCTGTCAGTCGTAATTGCTATTACAATGTATTGTGAGCACATCATCAGAGGTGGAAGCTTTCTGTCAGTCGTAATTGCTATTACAATGTATTGTGAGCACATCATCAGAGGTGGAAGCTTTCTGTCAGTCGTAATTGCTATTACAATGTATTGTGAGCACATCATCAGAGGTGGAAGCTTTCTGTCAGTCGTAATTGCTATTACAATGTATTGTGAGCACATCATCAGAGGTGGAAGCTTTCTGTCAGTCGTAATTGCTATTACAATGTATTGTGAGCACATCATCAGAGGTGGAAGCTTTCTGTCAGTCGTAATTGCTATTATAATGTATTGTGAGCACATCATCAGAGGTGGAAGCTTTCTGTCAGTCGTAATTGCTATTACAATGTATTGTGAGCACATCATCAGAGGTGGAAGCTTTCTGTCAGCCGTAATTGCTATTACAATGTATTGTGAGCACATCATCAGAGGTGGAAGCTTTCTGTCAGTCGTAATTGCTATTACAATGTATTGTGAGCACATCATCAGAGGTGGAAGCTTTCTGTCAGTCGTAATTGCTATTACAATGTATTGTGAGCACATCATCAGAGGTGGAAGCTTTCTGGAGCGCAGAAAAACAAAAAGAGAAGATAGGAGAGAAAAAGTGTAGAGGTTGCATGTTGATATGTCTGAATAGTCACAGTCAGCCAGGAGGCAGTCCCTTTGGCATGTTTACTGGCAAACAGTCTCCACGTGAACATTAAATGAGGCCCATGTACTCTCAGGGAAAGGAGTAGTATTGTACAGGCGCGGATCGTGGAAAGGTGGGGGGGGGGGGGGGGGGGGCACCATTTCCACCCTGTCCCCTCCATACTCAAACCATTCCTTCATCCGGTTCAACTCCAAAAAATGGCAAATCTGAAAAGAGACTTATAGGGCGCATTTTTGGGGGGAAAAAACAACAACAAACAACAAGTTTCAAAACGGGGTGACTGAGGGCGGAAAATGAAGCAGAATTTGGAAAGAGAGGGGGTTAGTTACCGCCAAGGACACAGACAGAGTACAGGACAAGACACAATGCATTTCACCCATACCCACTGCATACAGAAGTTGCACCGCCCTCCATTTATTTTATTTTACTTCATTTTATTTGATTTTTAATCTTATTTCATTTCGAATTACCGAACATGTGAAGGAGAAACAGCTTTCGAAGACAGTATGGAAAAGTTCTAGTACCAGTCCAACAGTAACTGTCTATATACGCTCAAAAACTAACTCTCCGTTGTGGAATTCATTTTTGTGGTGTGTGACCTTCAGGGGAAGGGCCAGGCCCTGAGGAAGAAAACGCCACTTGCTGTGACTGCAATGGTGTCGGCTGCTCCACTCCCGGACAGGTGAGTGGTTTGATCCTGGCTTCCAACTGAGAGCTTGCTTTTGTTTTGTTTTGTTTGTTTGCTTGTTTGTTTGTTTGTTTTTGTCTCAAACTTACATTCAACACCTTTACACACGTAAGCTCACAAGCACACACACACACACACACACACACACACACACACACACACACACACACACACACACACACACACACCCCCGAGGGGATGAAATACATGTCAGAAAAAGGCACTTTAATTGCACTATATGCATTGAATAGTGATTCCTTACACGTGACTGTTCAAATCACGTATGTCACATCAACGATAAAAACAACTAAATGATGCATGTTCGCACCTTCAACTTTACATTCTGTTTTCGATCAGTGCTTAAATCTGAACTTCCATTATCATTGATGTCGACAAATTGTCTTTTGTTGGGGTCGCACATTGCTAGAAACTATTCACTGCTGTGTGTATCCATTGTTTGGGGTACACTGCCAGAAAGAGTTAACACATTATCAGTATCTGTGAAGGGTACACCTATAGAAAGACTTAACACATTGTCTTTGTGAAGGCTACACTGATAGAAAGACTTAACACATTATCTGTGTCTGTGAAGAGTACACCTATAGAAAGACTTAACACTTGTCTTTGTGAAGGCTACACTGATAAAGACTTAACACATTATCTGTGTCTGTGAAGAGTACACCTATAGAAAGACTTAACACATTGTCTTTGTGAAGGCTACACTGATAGAAAGACTTAACACATTATCTGTGTCTGTGAAGAGTACACCTATAGGAAGACTTAACACTTTGTCTGTGAAGGCTACACTGATAGAAAGACTTTACACATTGTCTGTGTGAAGGGTACACTGCTGGAAAGAGTTAACACATTGTCTGTGTCTGTGAAGGGTACACAGATAGAAAGACTTAACACATTGACTGTGAACACTGCTAGAGAGAGTTAACACATTATCTGCATCTGTGAAGGGTACACTGATAGAAAGAGTTAACACATTATCTGTTCTGTGTAATGTGCGCTGTTAGAAAACGTTCATACTTGATCTGTATCTGTGAAGGGCACAGTGTTAGAAAGTATTGACGTATGGTCTGTGTCTGTGTTGGGTACACTGGCAAAGTTAACACTTAATCTGTGTATGTAAGGTACATTGGTAGAGAGGAAGAACTCACACGCATTTGCAATACGAATCTGCAAAAGACACAATTCCAAACGCCAGAGAGAAGTGGGCCTTCCAAATGGCGTACCACCGACCAGGGTACTTGGGCACTAAAGTATTCCAGTATATGTTACGCCATGTCTTGGTTGCACCCAGCCAACGACCAAACTACATCAAAGTGGGTGGATAAGGTGTTTGGAGGAGATTTAGGACCCACGGTCACGCATGGGTGGTCATATGTGTATGCTATGAAGATGGAAATCTGAACAGCACAGAGTCATCAAAGCAGTTGAAGGTGATCCAGTGGCATAGTGCCAACGTCCTTAACATCCAGATGACTCCAGGTCTGTTCCAAGTCTGCCGAAGGGGAGATTTTGTACTGTTCGCTCATGTTTATATTATTGAAAAGGCTTAACATGAGATTGCGCTTTGCAGAATGAAAGAAAATGGACACACACACACACACACACACACAACACACACCACATCACACACATCAAACTAGGTTCAAATTTTCAAACGCGTTTATAATAATTATATTATCATTTTTAGGAAGCAGGCCTATGCAAAGTTTATGCGCGCCATTTTGATATAAAAGCGAACTTAGAATTTTCTACAACAACATTTCTTAATCGACATTTTGATCATTAATTCTCTCAAAAATCTTGTTCGGGAGCATTGATTTTCATTTCATAAATCAAACTTTTCATAAAATGTACACAGATTTAGAAACACCTAACAGGCAAAGAAATATTTTAGGATTTATACGTAAAAACACCCCCCTTTTTCTTGGTTTTTGCCCAGCAGATAAATCCATTATGTAAGTAAGATAAATGCACACACACGCACGCACGCACGCACGCACGGCAACCTGCATCTGGCATTTGCTCTTTGTCGACTACCGACGATTGGATTTCAACAAACAAACGGGTAGACAACTATGTGAGCTTATGAAAACGAGGTGTTGCAGTCATGCTTCCAATAGGGCACGGGAATGGGACAACAAATAGAAAAAAAATATGAAAAAAAAAAGAAAGGTAAAATGGACAAACAACTTACTGGATACGTTTGTATTGGACAGGTCTGCGGAAGTGACGATGTGACATATCCCAACATCCGGGCACTGGTGGTACAGTCGTGTCAGAGTGGCAAGAACAATGTGCGTCCCGAATACATGGGAGAATGTGAAAGTAAGTGTTGTGTTGTTGGCACCATTTACTGAGGTAAGTGTTGTGCACACCATTTAGTTTGGAAAATAGGAAAGAAGGTGTTTGTTCCATTTTGTTTTGTGAAACTGTGGAAGAAAGCGTAGTGTGTGCTCTTTACAAGGAAAAACGTGAAAGAAGGCGTTGATTATACTATTTACTACAATAAATGTGGAAGAAAGCTGTTGTTTATACCATTCACTTGGAGGAATTCGAAATCAAGCGTTATTACACCTTTTAACTGTAGAGAATACGAAAGCAAATTCTTTTTTCAATATTTACATAGAGAAATATGAAAAATAAGTATGCCTGTCGTTTAGATTGTTTAGCAGGTGGTTTGTCAGAGTCAAAAACACCATTTACTGCAAGAACTATGAATGCCAGACGAGACTGGCGCACGCAGCATCGACACACATCCAGAAGGCCAGACAGAAGAGACTTTCCCGTTGTAACTTAACAACTAAATTTTACACCATTTACATGTCACACTGTTTACGATGTTTTCTCATGATCACACACGTGTGAATACAAACATGTTAACCAGGTCCTCACGTACTCACAGATACTTTGTCCTTTTACAAACTGGCCTCAAGCAGCACCGTCAAAATTCTCTGAAAGAAGCAAGACGCCCTTGTCGTCACAGACCTAGTATCACTTTGTATTCCTTGGTTTGGCATCAACAAGCAAAATGAAAAAAAGTCTTTTAAACATCACTGCGATCTCACTTCGAATTACCAGATATATATTTTCCCTGATCCCCGTTCAGTTAAAAAAACGCAAACTATTTGGAAAGAAAAGAAAAAGAAATGAATCTTCTTATTGAAATCAATTTAGAACATGTCTTTGTATGTAGTAATATTAATCTTCGTTTTTTCTCTTTTTATTTCCCTTCACTGCATATTGCAAGGAGGTTTGCTGAGCCTGTCATAAGCCAAGTCGTGGCATTCACTTTGCAGCTAACAATAACACTTCCTTTGTCAATCTTTAAAAGCACCTGGAGAGGCCCGAGTCATATGTGAGAGTGCTTTTCCTTGACTTCTCAAGTGCTTTCAACACCATCCGGCCTCGCCTGATGATGTCCAAGCTGATGCGGATGTCTGTGAACCCACGTCTCATTCAGTGGGTGTTCAGTTTCCTCACTGACAGACCACAGCGGGTGAAGATTTCCAGCACTTGTGACATCTGGTCCTCTGAGTTAGAGACCAACACAGGAGCACCTCAGGGCTGCGTACTTTCACCTGCGCTGTTCACTTTGTACACCTCTGACTGCAGATGCGAAGAGAAAGGTGTTCTCCAGGTCATATTCTCAGACGATACTTCTCTGTCTGGAATGATTGCTGATGGAGAGGAGGAATCCTACATGGACTCAGTGAACAGGATGGTCACCTGGTGTGACAACAACTACCTGTGTCTGAACGTCAGCAAAACGAAGGAGCTGATCGTCGACTTCAGGAGGAAAAAACACCGCACACTCCCATCCAGATCAAAGGCAAAGAGGTGGAGATTGTTGAACAGTACAAGTACCTCGGCTCAATACTGGACAATAAGCTGGCCTGGGCAGAGAACACTGCTGCTCTTGTAAAGAAAGGGCACCAGCGTCTTCACTTCTTGAAGAAGCTCAGGTCCTTCAAGGTCAACCCAGCCATCCTGCAAATGTTCTACACCAGCACTGTGCAGAGTGTCATAACCTCCAACAGTCTGTGCTTCTTTGGCAGTCTGGGGGAGGGGGATGTCGGCAAGCTGACCAAGCTCACTCGCACAGCGAGGGATGTGGTCGGGTCGGACGTGGCCGGCCTCCACGATCTCCACGAGACGAAAGTGTTGAGATGTGTGCAGGCAATCCTCGGTGACCCATCACACCCCTTGCACAGTGAACTGGACTCTCGGAGATCGGTGAGGGACTCTGGCAGACTGCTGAGTCAGAGCAAGGACAGACAGACTCTCCAACTCATTCCTCCCCAGTGCCATCAGACTGTACAACAGGATCCGTCCATGCACATGAGGAATAGCTGAATGTCGCTACTCTTATCTTTGCCGGTTCTTAAAGCAATTGTGTGTGTGGTGTGTGTGTGTGTGTGTGTGTGTGTGTGTGTGTGTGTGCGCGCGCGCGCGCGGTGCATGCGTGCGTGCGTGCGTGCGTGTTTGTGTGCGTGCTGTGTGTGTGTGTGTGTGTGTGTGTGTGTGTGTGTGTGTGTGTGTGCACGCGCGCATGTGTGTGTGTGTGTGTGTGTATATATGCGTGCGTGCACGCGCGCGCGCGCGGTGTGTGGTGTGCGTAAATCGTATGTATCGAGGGATGCCTGGTCTTCAATAACCATATTTATTATTCAAATCTTATTAAACTGAATATATTTAAATGCAGTATGTTGCTTGCTTTCAATGATGATGCTGCTGCTCTCTTTTTAAGTTTAGGTTCCATGTTTTAAAGAGGGTGGATGTGTACTGTAGCTGCGCACGCACATGTGTTTGTACTTGTGTGTGTGTGTGTGTGTGTGTGTGTGTGTGTGTGTGTGTGTGTGTGTGTGTCGTGTCGGGGGGGGGGGCGGGGGCGGGGGGTGTTTGTGGGGGAAGAGTGTTTGTGCTTGCATGAAGATATTTTACGGACAGGTTTGATTTACTATGGATTGTTACACAGGCAGTTTATGCCTTTTGTGTGTGTGTGTGTGTGTGTGTGTGTGTGTGTGTGTGTGTGTTGTCCTGATATATGGTTGCTGTGCTGTCGAAAATGAATTTTCCATCTTTTGGACGAATAAAAATTGTTATCCCGTTTCTCCCTCACGACGATTCCACGCACTGCGCTGCTGACCAGTCTGTCCTCCGTGACGCTGACCATTCTTCACGTGATAAGTCATTCTTCACGTGAAAAAGTCATTCTTCACGTGATGTCATTCTCTGCGTGATAAATCATTCTCTACGTGATAAGTCATTCTCTACGTGATAAGTCATTCTCTACGTGATAAGTGTGATAAGTCATTCTCTACGTGATAAGTCATTCTCTACGTGATAAGTCATTCTTCACGTGATAAGTCATTCTCTACGTGATAAGTCATTCTCTACGTGATAAGTCATTCTTCACGTGATAAGTCATTCTCTACGTGATAAGTCATTCTTCACGTGATAAGTCATTCTCCGCGTGATAAGTCATTCTCTATGTGATAAGTCATTCTCTACGTGATAAGTCATTCTCTACGTGATAAGTCATTCTTCACGTGATAAGTCATTCTCTACGTTTTAAGTCATTCTTCACGTGATAAGTCATTCTCTGCGTGATAAGTCATTCTCCGCGTGATAAGTCATTCTCTACGTGATAAGTCATTCTTCACTTGATAAGTCATTCTCTGCGTGATAAGTCATTCTCCGCGTGATAAGTCATTCTCTATGTGATAAGTCATTCTCTACGTGATAAGTCATTCTCTACGTGATAAGTCATTCTTCACGTGATAAGTCATTCTCTACGTGATAAGTCATTCTTCACGTGATAAGTCATTCTCTATGTGATAAGTCATTCTCCACGTGATAAGTCATTCTCTACGTGATAAGTCATTCTTCACGTGATAAGTCATTCTCTACGTGATAAGTCATTCTTCACGTGATAAGTCATTCTCCACGTGATAAGTCATTCTTCACGTGATAAGTCATTCTCCGCGTGATAGTCATTCTCCTCGTGATAAGTGATGTCATTCTTCACGCGATAAGTGATAAGTCATTCTCCACGTGATAAGTGATGTCATTCTTCACGTGATAAGTGATAAGTCATTCTCCACGTGATAAGTTATTCTCCACGTGGTAAGTCATTCTCCGCGTGATAAGTCATCCTCTATGTGATAGGTTATGTCATTCTTCACGTGATAAGTGATAAGTCATTCTCCACGTGATAAGTGATGTCATTCTTCACGTGATAGGTGATAAGTTATTCTCCACGTGATAAGTGATGTCATTTTTCACGTGATAAGTCATTCTCTACGTGATAAGTCATTCTCCACGTGATAAGTCATTCTCCACGTGATAAGTCATTCTCCATGTGATAAGTCATTCTCTATGTGATAAGTCATTCTCCACGTGATAAGTCATTCTCCACGTGATAAGTCATTCTCCGCGTGATAAGTCATTCTCCACGTGAAAAGTCATCCTCTATGTGATATGTGATGTCATTCTTCACGTGATAAGTGATAAGTCATTCTCCACGTGATAAGTCATTCTCCACGTGATAAGTCATCCTCTATGTGATAAGTGATGTCATTCTTCACGTGATAAGTGATAAGTCATTCTCCACGTGATAAGTCATTCTCCACGTGATAAGTCATTCTCCACGTGATAAGTCATTCTACACGTGATAAGTCATCCTCTATGTGATAAGTGATGTCATTCTTCACGGGATAAGTGATAACTCATTCTCCACGTGATAAGTCATTCTCCACGTGATAAGTCATTCTCCACGTGATAAGTCATCCTCTATGTGATAAGTCATTCTCCACGTGATAAGTGAATCGCCTTGAAAAATTCGTTCACTTTTAATTCAGCGACGTTTACTGTAGGCAAGCTGCGCCATTCTGTGATTAGGTGGACCAGCCGGAAGGTAAACAAGACTTAAACCCCCTCTCTTCAGTTTGCGTGAGTGGCTTATGCTTTCCATCGACGCGCTCTTTTCACCTTCAGTTTGCTAAGTGGCTTATGCTTTCCATCGACGCGCTCATTTCACATCCTAACACATCTCCAACGACCAGGAACTTGAGTACAGTTCCTGGCAATGAATAGGATTGTTCCTGACGTCTTTTGCACGGGGAACGTGAAAGTAAGTAGTAATACCCACGTCCTTTATTAGGGAAGTGTGAAAGTTAGAATTGTCTTCGTCATTTACGAGGAGAAATTGAAATTACGTGTTCCATATCACTCAAACAAGGGTGGATGTGAAATTAAGTGTTCCTTGCCCCGTGTACAAAGGTGGATGTGAAAGTGAGTTTTCGTGACATCCTGAACAAAGGTAGATCTCTACGCCATAAAAAAAGGTCGGCGTGAATGTGAATGTCCTTTACCCCATGTGTGAAGGTGAGTATGAAAGCGAGTGTTATAAAAGTGGAGCATAGGGAGGTTTGAACTCCGCAAACCGTCGGCACGGCCGCCAAAGCACTTGACTTTGAGCCCATCAAGCTTCATGTTTTTACTGTTCAAGTGGTAGTGTACGGGGTTTTCATGTTTCTCCCCGTGGACACAACAGTTCTGCTACAACCAGCCACCTTAACTCCGTAGTTAGTGTCATGAACTGTGACTGCTAGATTGTGGGCCCAAACCCCGGCAGAAATTTTGTCATCAAAGTAGATTTTTTTTGACCTCAAATTAATCCTACACACCGAGCTGATCAGAATGGTGTGGACTTAGATGGAAGACTGGAACTGTGCTGTCGAGTTTCATCCACATAGAGGATGCGTCTCTCAGACTGCTGCACAAATGTCCTGACCACCGCTTCAGGTGCCAGTATCTCACGGGCGTGGCTAACACCAGACTGCATCACTAGATAAAGCGCCGAGTTCAGCCTGCCATTGCCTTCTAATTGAAGGAGGCAATCCATGGCGTTGTCGTCACCATTCTCTTTGTGATCATCACAAAATACAGAAAATGTATCGAAATGCGTCGCTGTTCATGCCTTGCTTTCACGTTTGACGCTTTCCACACCCACAGTTAAAGTGAGTTCCGGTCAAAGTATGTTATGTCGGCATAGTGGTGGGGTTTTCGTACGAGGGCTATGCTGGGGGTTTTCACAGGGACTTGAAAGCAGTTCAGTGTCTCCTTTGGTGGGTGGCCTCTCGGTAGTGATAGATCCCTGTTGAATACTGGAACTAGGAACTAGGACTGTGATAGAACGAACCTGGGAAGGGAGAGGGGCTAGGGGGTATATAAGAGATTTGATGTCCTAGGAGAATCAGCAGAAAAAATGAAATATCCAGAATTTGGGACAGAGCCTCCGAGGTCTTCACACGTCATTCCGAGCAACTGATGATGTTGGTTTTCTTTGTTCCCAGCCAACTGTGGTCAGGTGCAGTGATTGCAGCCGTACGCTACGTGTGAGGAGCTACCCAGCGGAAAGGTCACTTGTTCGTGCCCATCATGCAGCGACATTAACATCCAGATCATCAGTGAGTTTGTGGTCCAGTGTAGTGTCGTGTGTTGCTTTGCATTCCTCTTGTGTTACGTTAGGAAGAGAGGTGTGATGTGCTTTCGTGCAGTACAGTGGAGAGTGTCATATCGTAGTGCATTACATAGCATTTCTTTTGTTGTTGTTGTTGTTGCATTGCACCATCATTGGGCTGTTGAGTATTACGCTGAGTTCATTGGGCGCAGCACTGCTTTGGGGTTGGCCATCGTTACATTCCGTTTGTCAGGTATTGTATTGCATTGTGTTGCATTACACTGCGCTGTGTTCATAATGTATTACATGGGATTGTGTTTGCAGTATTTTGCATTGTGCCATAATACATTACATTGTGTAGTATTATATATTGCATTATGTTGCATTTTGTTGTATCGTACTGGGATTATGTTGTGCTGTATTGCACTGCCCTGTGTTGTGCTGTATTGTACTGTGCTGTATTGTACTGCACTGTTTGTGCTGTATTGTACTGCACTGTTTGTGCTGTATTGCACTGCCCTGTGTTGTGCTGTATTGTACTGCACTGTGTTGTACTGTATTGTACTGTGCTGTATTGTGCTGTATTGTATTGCACTGTTTGTGCTGTATTGTACTGCACTGTTTGTGCTGTATTGCACTGCCCTGTGTTGTGCTGTATTGTACTGCCCTGTGTTTTGCTGTATTGTACTGCACTGTGTTGTGCTGTATTGTACTGCACTGTTTGTGCTGTATTGTACTGCACTGTGTTGTGCTGTATTGTACTGCCCTGTGTTGTGCTGTATTGTACTGCACTGTGTTGTGCTGTATTGTACTGTGCTGTATTGTACTGCACTGTGTTGTGCTGTATTGTACTGCACTGTTTGTGCTGTATTGTACTGCACTGTGTTGTGCTGTATTGTACTGCACTGTTTGTGCTGTATTGTACTGCACTGTGTTGTGCTGTATTGTACTGCACTGTGTTGTGCTGTATTGTACTGCATGTTTGTGCTGTATTGTACTGCACTGTTGTGCTGTATTGTACTGCACTGTTTGTGCTGTATTGTACTGCACTGTGTTGTGCTGTATTGTACTGCACTGTTTGTGCTGTATTGTACTGCACTGTTTGTGCTGTATTGTACTGTGCTGTATTGTACTGCACTGTTTGTGCTGTATTGTACTGCACTGTTTGTGCTGTATTGTACTGCACTGTGTTGTGCTGTATTGTACTGCACTGTTTGTGCTGTATTGTACTGCACTGTCTGTGCTGTATTGTACTGCACTGTTTGTGCTGTATTGTACTGCACTGTTTGTGCTGTATTGTACTGCACTGTTCTGTGCTGTATTGTACTGCACTGTGTTGTGCTGTATTGTACTGCACTGTTTGTGCTGTTTCTGACTGTTTGGCTGATTGTATTGTGCTGTATTGCACTGCACTGTGTTGTGCTGTATTGTACTGCACTGTTTGTGCTGTATTGTACTGCACTGTGTTGTGCTGTATTGTACAGCACTGTGTTGTGCTGTATTGTACTGCACTGTTTGTGCTGTATTGTACTGCACTGTGTTGTGCTGTATTGTACTGCACTGTTTGTGCTGTATTGTACTGCACTGTTTGTGCTGTATTGTACTGCACTGTGTTGTGCTGTATTGTACTGCACTGTTTGTTTCTGTATTGTACTGCACTGTTTGTGCTGTATTGTACTGCACTGTTTGTGCTGTATTGTACTGATGTTTTCTGTATTGTACTGCACTGTTTGTGCTGTATTGCACTGCCCTGTGTTGTGCTGTATTGTACTGCACTGTGTTGTGCTGTATTGTACTGCCCTGTGTTGTGCTGTATTGTACTGCACTGTTTGTGCTGTATTGTACTGCACTGTTGTGCTGTATTGTACTGCACTGTGTTGTGCTGTATTGTACTGCACTGTGTTGTGTGCTGTATTGTACTGCACTGTCTGTGCTGTATTGTACTGCACTGTTTGTGCTGTATTGTACTGCACTGTTTGTGCTTTTATTGTACTGCACTGTGTTGTGCTGTATTGTACTGCACTGTTTGTGCTGTATTTTTACTGCACTGTGTTGTGCTGTATTGTACTTTTGCTGTTTACTGACTGTGCTGTATTGTACTGCACTGTTTGTGCTGTATTGTTTCTTTCATGTATTGTGCTGTATTGCACTGCCCTGTGTTGTGCTGTATTGTACTGCACTGTGTTGTGCTGTATTGTACTGCCTGTTGTGCTGTATTGTACTGCACTGTTTGTGCTGTATTGTACTGGCCCGTGTTTGCTGTATTGACTGTGCTGTATTGTACTGCGCTGTGTTGTGCTGTATTGTACTGTGCTGTATTGTACTGCACTGTGTTGTGCTGTATTGTACTGCTGTGTTGTGCTGTATTGTACTGCACTGTTTTGTGCTGTATTGTACTGCACTGTGTTGTGCTGTATTGTACTGCACTGTGCGTATTGTACTGGCGTATTGTACTGCGCTGTTGTGCTGTATTGTACTGCGCTGTGTTGTGCTGTATTGTACTGTGTTGTGCTGTATTGTACTGCGCTGTGTTGTGCTGTATTGTACTGCGCTGTGTTGTGCTGTATTGGTACTGCCTGTGTTGTGCTGTATTGTAGCCTGTGTTGTGCTGTATTGTACTGCGTGTGTTGTGCTGTATTGTACTGTGTTTTGTGCTGTATTGTACTGTGTGGGGTTGTGCTGTATTGTACGTGGCTGTATTGTACTGCGCTGTGTTGTGCTGTATTGTACTGCGCTGGTTGTGCTGTATTGTACTGGCTGTGTTGTGCTGTATTGTACTGCGCTGTGTTGTGCTGTATTGTACTGTGTTGTGCTGTATTGTACTCGCTGTGTTGGTTTTATCGTACTGCTTGCGTGATGGTGTGCTGTATGATTGTACGTGTTGTGCTGTATTTCCTGTTCATTGTGTTGGCTGTATTGTTCTGTTTGTACTTGCATGTGGTTGTGCTGTATTGTACGTGCTGTGTTGTGCTGTGTTGTACTGCGCTGTGTATGTGCTGTGTTTGTACTGCGCTGTGTTGTGTTATTGTACTGCGTCATGTGTATGTGGTTATTGCACGATGTCATGTGTTTCTGTGGTTGTATGTCCTGTCGTTGTCGTTGTTTGCGTTTGTTGTTGTGATTACTTGTCACTTGGTGCTGGTTTGTTGTATTAAAATTGTCATATGTTTGTGGTTTGTATTCGTTCATTGTGTTGTGGTTTGTTGTTAACTTGTCTAGTTTGTGGTTTCTTTGTTACATTGTGTGTGGTTTGTTTTGTATTACAGTGTCTGTGTTGTGGTTTGTTGTACCACATTGTCATGTGTTTGTGGTTGTTGTATTACATTGTCATATGTTTGTGGTTTGTTGGTACTTGTCATATGTTTGTGGTTTGTTGTGTTAATTGTCATATGTTTGTAGTTTGTTGTGTTACAGTTGTCATATGTTTGTGTTTGTTGTTTCATTGTCATAGTTTGTGGTGTGTGTTACATTGTCAATGTTTGTGGTTTTTTTGTGTTACATTGTCATATGTTTGTGGTTTGTTGTGTCACATTGTCATATGTTTGTGGTTTGTTGTGTCACATTGTCATATGTTTGTGGTTTGTTGTGTACATTGTCATATGTTTGTGGTTTGTTGTGTTACATTGTCATATGTTTGTGGTTTTTGTTTACATTGTCATATGTTTGTGGTTTTTTGTATTACATTGTCAATGGTTTGTGGTTTTGTTGTTTGTACATTGTCAATGTTTGTGGTTTGTTGTTGTCACATTGTCATATGTTTGTGGTTTGTTGTGTCACATTGTCATATGTTTGTGGTTTGTTGTGTTACTTGTCATGATGTTTGTGGTGTGTCATATTGCATTGTATTTGTAGTTTGTTGCATTATATTGCACTGTGTTTGTGTTGTTATATTGCATTGTGTTTGTGGTTTGTTGTATTATATTGCATTGTGTTTGTGGTTTGTTGTATTACACTGGAATTTTTCCGTTTTTTTTAATTACATTGCCATGTATTTGCTGTTTGTATTAGGATATTGCCACGTGTTTGTGGTTTGTTATATTACATTGCATTGTGTTTGTGGTTACATTATATTGCATTGTGTTTGTGGTCGTGTCATATTGCATTGTATTTGTAGTTTGTTGCATTATATTGCACTGTGTTTGTGGTTGTATTATATTGAATTGTGTGTCTGTTTTGTTCGATTGCATTGCATTGTGTTTGTGGTTTGTTGTATTACATTGCATTGTGTTTGTGGTTTGTTGTATTAAAATGCATTGTGTTTGTGATTTGTTGTATTATATTGCATTGTGTTTGTGGTTTGTTATATTATATTGCATTGTGTTTGTGGTTTGTTATATTATATTGCATTGTGTTTGTGGTTTGTTGTATTATATTGCATTGTGTTTGTGGTTTGTTATATTATATTGCATTGTGTTTGTGGTTTGTTATATTATATTGCATTGTGTTTGTGGTTTGTTATATTATATTGCATTGTGTTTGTGGTTTGTTGTATTATATTGCATTGTGTTTGTGGTTTGTTATATTATATTGCATTGTGTTTGTGGTTTGTTATATTATATTGCATTGTGTTTGTGGTTTGTTGTATTATATTGCATTGTGTTTGTGGTTTGTTATATTATATTGCATTGTGTTTGTGGTTTGTTGTATTACATTTAATTGTGTTTGTGGTTTGTTGTATTATATTGCATTGTGTTTGTGGTTTGTTGTTTATATTGCATTGTGTTTGTGGTTTGTTGTATTACATTGCATTGTGGTTGTGGTTTGTTGTATTATATTACACTGTGTTTGTGCGTTTGTTGCATTCAATTGCATTGTGTTTGTAGTTTCTTGTATAATGTTGCATTGTGTTTGTGATTTGTTGCATTGTGTTGTATTGTGTTTGTGTTTGTTGTGTATATTGCATTGTGTTTGTGGTTTGTTTATTATGCATTTTGTTTGTGGTTTGTTGTATTACATTACCATGTGTTTATGGTTTGTTGTATTACATTACCACGTGTTTATGGTTTGTTGTATTACATTACCATGTGTTTATGGTTTGTTGTATTACATTACCACGTGTTTATGGTTTGTTGTATTACATTACCACGTGTTTATGGTTTGTTGTATTACATTACCATGTGTTTATGGTTTGTTGTATTACATTGCATTGTGTTTGTGGTTTGTTGTATTACATTGCATTGTGTTTGTGGTTTGTTGTATTACATTGCATTGTGTTTGTTATATGTAGTGCAATGTGTTTATGGTTTGTTGTATTACATTGCATTGTGGTTGTTATATGTAGTGCAATGTGTTTATGGTTTGTTGTATTACATTGCATTGTGGTTGTTATATGTAGTGCAATGTGTTTATGGTTTGTTGTATTACATTGCATTGTGGTTGTTATATGTAGTGCAATGTGTTTATGGTTTGTTGTATTGCACTGTGTTTGTAGGTTTTTGTAGTACTTGCTTGTGTTTGTGGTTGTATTATATTGCATTACGGCGGCGCGCCCCCACTCAGAGCCCTGCATTCAGTTGCGTCAACGCTTTGCCTTTTGATTTCTGGCGAGGGGCCGAAGCGAGTTTGCCACGCACGGCCAGACGCTGTGTGTGTTTGGACGCTTCGGAGGGGTTGCTACATCTTTAAGTTTATTTCGTACAGAAGTTTTTTAACTATAATTTCTGTAGAAAACAATGGCGCAGTGAGTACTTGAGAGGTGACAAAAGCTGGCATTTGTTTCTCTGTGAGTACCTAATTAAGTTGTGTTTAAAACTTTCTGACAGAACTTTGGGCGGCTGTGTTGCGCGCGCCGTGCGTGCCTGGTAGCGAAGCAAAGCGGGGAGGTGGAGGGCGCGGGGAACTATTTTGGCCGAAGGTAGGCCAGCAGGCGTTGGCAAATCTTTGTGAAGGAAAAGTTAGTTAGCATTTGTAAGGGGCCGTATTTACACCGTTGTTATATACATATTCTTCATGTTGCTGATTTATATGTACTATGGTTGCATGTAGAGAATGTAGGCCTAATTAAAGGAAACGTTGAGGATAACATATTTACTCAAGCAAAATAATACTACGGGTAACAGTAATGGTAGTGGCAAACATAATAAGTGAATAATTATATAATTTAAATAATACTTCATTTCCAGTACTACTATATTTCTATCGGCAATTCAAATTAAGTGTATGTTGGGAGTCCATAGGGTGCTTTGTGTGTGTGTGTGTGTGTGTGTGTGGGTGGTGTGGGGTGTGGTGTGTGGTGCGCGTGTGTGTGGCGTGTGTGTGGCATGCGTGGGGTGGGTGCGTGCGTGCGTGCGTGTGCTGTGTTGGTGTGGGGTGTGTGGGAGAGGAGAGGGAGAGGAGAGGGGGGGGGGGGGGGGGGGGGGGGGATGGCCGAAAGGATTTATGGAACAAACGGTCACTCTTCACTGAACAATTTTGAACGTTTAAAGGGTCTTGTGTAGACTGTGTGGAAAAGGTCAAAGAGATCAAAGAAAGATAAAAAACAAATCAGTAGACGTGTTTGAGTGTTGCTTCTGAAATAAACGTAATTTTCAATGTGAATGTTCTGGAAGATAGGAGGAAGTACATTCAAAAAATAGTTTGTGTGTTTTGTGCAACACTTTGAAAAATCTGACAAACCGCAAACATTCAACAACAGCAAAGAGCCGTGCATTTGGCAGAATTTGAAAAGCCTCAAAATTATGGCCCCTGTTTGCACCCAGTTTACTGTCAGTCAGTGTCGCTATGCACTCACTTTCCAACAGGAGGTAAAGGTGGGAGACCAGAGAAAAAAGATAAAAAATCTGCCGTTCTAAAAACAGTTTTCCCCCAACCAGCAAAACGAAAGTGCCCAATCAAACTCTGACCCTTGATAGTGATATTTCATTTTCTGTCTCATCTGAAGCCACATCAACTCCGGCAAAAGTCCCTAGAACTGTATCAGTGCAGACTGTCCCAGCTGGCTCAATGAAGCATTTATCTCCAGTAAAAAAAAAACAAGTTTCCTTTTGTGTCACATTCTGATGCCACATCAACTCCACCCAAAGATTCAAGAGGCGCATCAGTGCAGACCGTTCCAACTGGCATTGACAAAGCATTGTCTCCATTCAGAAAAAGAATCCTCAGGCCTTTGAGTCCCCTGAAGGCACCACTGACAAACACAGAATGAGCTGAATGCCCTCTTCTCTGATGTTATCGGGCCATATCGCATAAAAAGAGCCATCTGTGATGATGAGATTGAAGATATTGAAACATCCATTAAGCGGTACATGGCCTTTTACAGAGAAAAGTTTCCCAAGACTGCCATCATTCCAAAACAACATCGTTGGAACATCACTGTTTTTCCCTGGATCAACCTGGGGGGACAGGAGTGGCCATGCTGGGAGGAAAGGAGGCGGGGAGACACACGCCACAATCAATGCACTGTGAGAAGAGTCTGGGGCTTGAAAACAACAGCAACACCCTCAAAGCCCTGCTCACGAGAGCATCTGACCCAACTGGTGGCACCACAGTTTCATGGACTGATATGCCACCACGTGAGAAAAAAACACAGCACTGATTACGGGGAAACGTTTTGTAATTGTCAGTTTGTACATTCTTTCCCTAAGCAGCTTTATATTTTGTCACTGAACAAAATTCTAAGTATATGTTTTCCCCCGCAGACTTTTGCAGATCATCCTTTCAGAGGGGAGAGAGAGACAGGTATGAAAATTCATATACGTAAATTTGTTGAAATGAAAAAGCATACATAAGTACTTTTCCCAAATTGACCAAAATATTGTGTACATAATAATCCTATAGAACGTAAAGAGCATTATAATTTTAAACTTTCAAGTTGAATTGTTTCACTGATACATGTTGTAAATGCATGTTTGTAATGGGTGTATATAATAGCTAGAAATATGACCTTTGTTTCCAAGATTATGCATATATTGAAAATAATTGGTTTTAAAATTATTACATGAAGTGAGAGAAAACTACTGAACTCAACTATAGTTTTTGTTTTAGATTTTTTTTTTCAAACGGGCAAAGTGTACTTCATGTTAAAGTGTTGGGGGGGTGGGGGATGGGGTGGGGGTGGGGGCGGGTTTGAGGAGGAGAGGGGACAACAGCAAAAGCCTGTCAGTGTCACACTATTCTGTAACACAAAGCCGCTGATCTGAGAGTGTAGGACCACACCACGGGGGAAAATGTGCCAACAAGACATTTGTTTGTGTTTAAAAAATGATAGTGAACAGTTATGTGATGAGAAGTGGATATTGACACACAACCAGCTTTAACCTACAAGGGTCGTGAGTTACACATTGTGTGGGGGTGCCCTGCGGGGCGTGCGTGCGGTGCCCTGGCTGCGTGCGTGTGGGTGTGTGTGGGGTGCGTTTGTGTGTGGGGTGTGGGGGGTGTGTGTGTGTGTGTGGTGTGTGTGTGTGTGTGTGTGTGAGTCAGTTGTTGGTGTGTGTGTGTGTTGTGGGTGTGTGTGTTGTGTGTGTGTGTGTGTGTGATCTGTTTTGTTCTGTTAAGTCATTTCATGCCGTCAGTTTCAATTCAGCTTCTTTTCTCTCCTCCTTCTCTCTCACTTCCCCCTCTCCTTCTCTCCCTCTCTCTCTTCTCCTCTCTTCTTCCTCCCCCCCCCTTTCTCTCTGTGTTCTCTCCCTCTCCCTCCCTTTCCCCTTCCCCCGCCCACCTCAGTCTTTGTATGCCGTGTGCCTGTATATTGTTGTGTGTGTGGTGTGTGTGTGTGTGTGTGTGTTTTGTGTGTGATATCTGTTTTGTTTTGTGAAGTCATGCATGCACGTCAGTTTCAGTTCAGTTTCCTCTCTCTCCCTCTTTTCCCTCTCTCTCTCTCTCTCTCTCTCTCCTCCCCCTCTCTTTTCTCTCTCTTTCTCTCTCTCTTCCTCCCCCCCCCCCTCTCTCTCTCTGTCTCTTCTCCCTCTCCCTCCCTCCCTTCCCCCACCCACCTCAGTCTCGTATGCCGTGTGCCGTGTTTATGTTGTGTTGTGTGTGTGTGTGTGGGGTGTGTGTGTGTTTTGGGTGTGTGATATCTGTTTTGTTCTGTGAAAGTCATGCATGCAAAGTCAGTTTCAGTTCAGTTTCTCTCTCTCTCTCTCTCTCTCTTCTCTCCCCTCTCTCTCTCTCTCTCTCTCTCTATCTCTCTCTCTCTCTCTCTCTACCTTTTCTCTCTCTCTCTTCTCAGACTCGTATGCCGTGTGCCGTGTATATGTAATTTTTAGTGTGTGTTGTGTGTGTGTGGTGTGTGTGTGTGTGTGTGTGTGTGAAAAGAGAGAGAGAGGTGTGTGTGTGTGTGTGTGTGTGTGTGAGAGAGAGAGAGAGAGGAGAGAGAGTGTGTGTGTGTGTGTGTGTTGTGAGAGAAAAGAGAGAGAGAGAGAGAGAGAGAGAAAGAGAGAGAGAGAGAGGGGAGGAGAGAGAGAGGAGAGAGAGAGGGGTTGTTTCAGTTATGAGTGCAAGCCCCTTGTCATGTGAAACATTTTCTTTTTCTGATTCATGCTTTTATTGATTTTGTATACATGTACAAAGCTATCTGTGCATGTCAAATTCTTCATATATGTATTATTAATCAGTCCTCCCCCCCCACCTACTCTCTCCTCCCTCTCTCTCTCCCCTCTCGCATGCTTTTATTGATTTTTGTGTGTTTAAAAGGTATCCGTGCATGTCTGTTTTTTATTGATGTATTCTCAATCAGTCATCCTCCCCCCCCCCAATCTCCCCCTCCCTCTCTCTCTATGTCAGGGCTTCCCCTCTCTCTCTTTTCTCTCTCTCACTCTCCTCCCCTCTCTCTTCTCTCTCTCTCTCTCTCTCTCATCTCTCTCTCCTCTCTCTCCTTCGTTTTTTGCTTGCGCGCCCCGGGGTACACTGTGCATGTTTCTTTTCTTCCTTTTGATTTTATAAGTGGTATTTCCGTGCAGTGTCTTGTGTAGTATGTTACTCAACCATTCCTCTCTCACCTCTTTCCGTTCTCTCTCTCTCTCTCTTCTCTCTCTCTCTCTCTCTTTTCTCTCTCCCCAGACACACACGCACACACACACACCCCACAAAAACACACACACACACCACAAAACCCCACATACACACACACCACACACACACACACAAAACACCACACACACAAATCGACTTTGGGTTGCAGCATTTTTCGTCAAGCGCTGGTCTTGTTTTTGTTTTGTTTTTTTCCATTGTCAGGCTGTTAAAAGTTCATACCTAAACCCACATCTGTAATGTTAATAATCATAATGAGGGTATTGACGGGAAGTTTCTGCTTTTATGTACATATTGTGAGTGCGCGCGCATGTGTGCATGGTGTGCGCATGTGTGTGTGTGTGTGTGTGTGTGTGTGTGTGCGCATGTGCGCGCGCGCCCGTGCGCACGCGTACGTGCGTTGCGTTCGTGTATGTGTAAGAATTCGTGTATGTGTAAGAATAACCTTCGCAGAAAAGCGTCACAGTGTGTTGTGGACAAAGACAATCCCGCTGTTCTCGGTTTTACACTCGCCTCCCTGTGTGCAGCCCTTGTGTAAACATTGGGCAGCTTTTGGCGCGATACAGACACCAAAGCAGTGTGTAGTTCGCTATTCCCACGCTTTCAGTTACAAGCGCCTTGGGGCCCTTATCTCCAGACACTCTAGGGTTTCAGTACCAGACCGCTAGGCCTAAATTTAACAGACCCGGCTTGTTGGCTGGGGCGAACAATTTGTTACTTCGTTTTCCGTCCCACGATTTTAGAAGAATTTGGGCTCAAGCGATTAATGCAGCAGTCAGAACTGCCGTGCATTGTGTTTTGTGGTTTGTTGTATTATATTCATTGTGTTTTTTTGTATAGTACTTCATTTCGTTTTTGGTTTGGGTTGTTAATATTGCATTGTAATTTGTGTTTGTTGTATAATATTTTCAGTGGGGTTTTTATTATATGGCAATGTTTTTGTGGTGTTTTTTCTTGTATTACATTTGTTGTATAACATTGCATTGTTTGTTGTGGGTTGTAATGTTTTATAAAGTATTGTGGGCGTGCTGTGTTGTAGTGTGTTCTATTACATTGAATTAATGGCTTCCCACGTTGGGTTGTGCTCTTATTGTGTTTCACTGTGTTCCATTGCGTGACATTTACTGTGTGGTGCCCTAGTGTCCCCTTGTCACAGGGGTTTTTTGTTTTGTTTTTTACATTTCATTGTAATGCATTGAGTTGCATTGTGCTTTGCATTGTGCTTCCTGACTGTTGCGTTGTTTTTTTGTGTGGGGTGTGCATTGCATATGTTCCCTTTTTTCTGTCGCAGTTGATTGCTTTGCGTTGCCTTATGTTTTCCCCGTGTAGTGTATTGCAATATGTTGTTTTGCATTTCATTGTGATCCATGTGTTTGTTTTGCGTTTCATTGTGATCCATGTGTTTTATATTGCATCATATTGTATTGAATTATGTTGGTGTTCACTGTCTATTGGGATTCCATTGTGTTTTATATTGCATCATATTGTATTGAATTATGTTGTGTTCACTGTCTATTGTATTCCATTGTTTTATATTGCATCATATTGTATTGAATTATGTTTTTGTTCACTGTCTATTGTATTCCATTTTGTTTTATATTGCATCATATTGTATTGAATTTATGTTGTGTTCACTGTCTATTGTATTCCATTTTGTTTTATATTGCATCATATTGTATTGAATTATGTTGTGTTCACTGTCTATTGTATTCCATTGTGTTTTATTTGATCATATTGTATTGAATTATGTTGTGTTCACTGTCTATTGTATTCATTGTGTTTTTATATTGCATCATATTGTATTGAATTATGTTGTGTTCACTGTTTTATGGTATTCCATTGTGTTGCAAGTGTTAGTTTGTTTTTCCCTGTGTCTTGTATTGCACTGTGTAGGAGAGGAAAACGAGAGAGAGAGAGAGATTGCGGAATAAATATTATGTTGAATTGCCCATTGCAGGTTTTGTCTTGTGGTCTCTGTGTTTCATTGTTTTGTTTGTGCAGTGGGGTTGGATGAGTTTTACGTCCTCACAGCAAAGAGCGTTCAGGGACAAGTGTGTCGCCGCCGCAAGCTGCAGCATGGAGTCGATTGTCTTGGCAAGAATTTGTAGGCTAGCAGGTTTGGGTCGAGGTTGGTGTTTGCGGTCAGGCGGAGGGACCCCGGGGTAGACGGTGTCGTCAGGCAGGGCTGGGTGAAGTTGTAAGTCGTTATGACTGCCGAGCGGTTCGTTTGCAGGGTTGTTCTTCGGCGATGGTCGATGTTGTTCGTTTTGTCATCGTCGTCGTCGTGGCAGTTCCTCCAAAGCCGTCGTCAGGGGTACCGGGCAGCCGTCTTCATGCTGAGTGGCGACAGTCCTGTGCCACGTGAGGCCGACTCGGGAGACGTACGAGGCGCAAGTCGCCGAGCCGCTGCACGTAGGTTCATGCCCACTCTGCGCCCATGGAAGGCGATCCCACCTCCCCCCACCCACCAAAGGGAGGGCCCTGCTGGTTGTGCAGGCCACTGGGGAAGTCGCAGAGTGGCAGCGTCTCGTCGTCAGACTGCCCCGCCGCCTCGAGAGCCGTCCCCCCGGCGACACAGGCTTGTCCCGTCGTCACGCCTGGTACGTGGAAGGAAACGAGCGCCGCCCTACGCCTGTCTGCCACCTAGGTGTCTTCTGCCGGTCGCTACCACCTCCCAGCAGCAATGAGTAGATGCAGCAGCCGAGCCGCAACCGCTTCTTGTGCAATGGGTTGTTATCGCGTGTATTTAGTCATGGCCTCCGGACAGGACCAGCCATCGTGTAAGGCAAGGCGGAGATGTACGTCGTAGAGGCGGATCGGAAGAAGTCCAGGGAGGGGGGTGGGGAACAGATGGTAACTCTGCTGTACATTTCTACGAGCAGTGGAGATCCCCGACTGACTAAGCGTCCATTAAGGGCCTCAACACTATGAGAAGACGTTCTGAATTCTTTGGGATGGGACTGGATTGGGCTGCTTGTTCCATTGTCCTATCACAAAGATGATGATTTATGATCGTTGTCATCGTTATTGTTGTTGTTGTTGATTATAGGATTGAGGAGGGTATTTATATTATCGGTCATGATTGACTATGTTGTAGTGACTTATGCGTTTAATAGTAGTAGTAGTAGTAGTGGTAGTGGTGGTGGTAGTAGTGAAAATCGTAGTAGTAGCAGAAGCAGCAGCAGTAGTAATAGTTGTAGTAATGTGAATCACTGACAGCCAGTACTAATCCTGCACTCTGCTGTATGTCCACAGACTTGGTGTGTGTCTCTGACTCTGCTGTATGTCCACAGACTTGGTGTGTGCCTGTAACTCTGCTGTATGTCCACAGACTTGGTGGTGTGTGTCTCTAACTCTGCTGTATGTCCACAGACTGGTGTGTGTCTCTAACTCTGCTGTATGTCCACAGACTTGGTGTGTGCCTGTAACTCTGCTGTATGTCCACAGACTTGGTGTGTGTCTCTAACTCTGCTGTATGTCCACAGACTTGGTGTGTGCCTGTAACCTCTGCTGTATGTCCACAGACTTGGTGTGTGCCTGTAACTCTGCTGTATGTCCACAGACTTGGTTGTGTGCCTGTAACTCTGCTGTATGTCCACAGACTTGGTGTGTGCCTGTAACTCTGCTGTATGTCCACAGACTTGGTGTGTGCCTGTAACTCTGCTGTATGTCCACAGACTTGGTGTGTGCCTGTAACTCTGCTGTATGTCCACAGACTTGGTGTGTGCCTGTAACTCTGCTGTATGTCCACAGACTTAGTGTGTGCCTGTAACTCTGCTGTATGTCCACAGACTTGGTGTGTGCCTGTAACTGCTGTATGTCCACAGACTTGGTGTGTGCCTGTAACTCTGCTGTATGTCCACAGACTTGGTGTGTGCCTGTAACTCTGCTGTATGTCCACAGACTTGGTGTGTGCCTGTAACTCTGCTGTATGTCCACAGACTTGGTGTGTGCCTGTAACTCTGCTGTATGTCCACAGACTTGGTGTGTGCCTGTAACTCTGCTGTATGTCCACAGACTTGGTGTGTGCCTGTAACTCTGCTGTATGTCCACAGACTTGGTGTGTGCCTGTAACTCTGCTGTATGTCCACAGACTTGGTGTGTGCCTCTAACTCTGCTGTATGTCCACAGACTTGGTGTGTGCCTCTAACGACATCATTTTCCGCAGCGAGTGTGAGTTCAAAGCGTACATGTGCAACCACAACATCATCGACATCGTCATCATCAATGACAATCCATCTGCCTGCAACGGCGTTGGTCAGTGGGAGAACGTCTGTGATGAAATGCTTGTGGTGTGAAAGCTCCTAACTCCTCTTTTTTTTTAGTGGATTTTTACCTGTGCGAAAAATGATTTTACACAGTCATAAAAGATTTTTTTCACTTGGCTTGGTTCTGGAGCATCCTGTGTATACACTGTTTTCACTTTCTGTCGTTAGGAAAAGAGCTTTATAATCGTCATTGTTAGCGTGTAAAACCGAGAGGTGAAGTAGAGGGAGAGACAATCGGACAGGTTTTCATCATTAAATCGAAAAGGCTAGGTAACAATTTATCATTGTGATTTTGGAAAGAGCAACGTATCATAGCTTTCCATTCTTTGTCCAACTATATCATTTTGTTGAATGCTGCAGTTGTGACTTCCCATCATCACCGTTGTTCTATGTTACAGTTAGGCTGGGGCAGATGCCCAGAAAGTGTTTTTAACACACACACACACACACACACACACACACACACACACACACACACACACACACACACACACAAAAGTTTTTGATACTTCTACTGTAATTCCAAGCTGTGGTTGTATAGTTAGAAGTCTGTTGTTTATTTTGATGTCTGCAATGAAACAAAAACAAACAACTCACATAAAATTCACAAGTTAAAAGTGGTCTCAAAAATGAAAAGGCCATGTCATATTACGCTCGCATGTACTCTTAAAAACGATCGATAGTGTGAAACCAGTATGTCCTCTTACCTGCTAGAGACCAGATATGGTTTTATTAATGCTTAAGAGTTTAAGAAAATCCTATTAAAAAAAAAATAAAGAGAGAGAAAGAGAGAGAGAGAGAATATGAAAAATTGACGTGATGCATATTATCCCTCTATTATCTATTAGCCTGCCACATAGTTATTTGCCTAAAAATTATTTGCCATCTTCTGGAGAAAACTGATTTGTTTCATATCCTATATTTATGTTGATAAGCATGTCTGTTTGAAATTCGAAACCAGATTTCTAAAATATTTCATAATCATTAACAGGATAATTCAAATGATGACGGCATGGCGTGAGTTGTCTGAAGTCTGTTCGTTGGTGCAAATAGGAGAGGGGAAGCAGGGCATAACTTGCTGGTGTGTGCTTGTTGCATTTACTGTCCCGTGGATACAATTGATCCAGACACGTGCAAACAGCGCATCGACTTGATACGTACATCAGGCATGGTGTTAGGTTTGTCCATCAACTTGATACGTACATCAGGCATGGTGTTAAGGTTTGTCCATCAACTTGATACGTACTCAGGCATGGTGTTTAAGGTTTGTCCATCAACTTGATACGTACATCAGGCATGGTGTTTAAGGTTTGTCCATCGACTTGATACGTACATCAGGCATTGGTGTTAAGGTTTGTCCATCGACTTGATAAGTACATCAGGCATGGTATTAAGGTTTGTCCATCGACTTGATACGTACATCAGGCATGGTGTTAAGGTTTGTCCATCGACTTGATACGTACATCAGGCATGGTGTTAAGGTTTGTCCATCGACTTGATAAGTACATCAGGCATGGTGTTAAGGTTTGTCCATCGACTTGATACGTGCATCAGGCATGGTGTTAAGGTTTGTCCATCGACTTGATAAGTACATCAGGCATGGTGTTAAGGTTTGTCCATCGACTTGATACGTACATCAGGCATGGTGTTAAGGTTTGTCCATCGACTTGATACGTACATCAGGCATGGTGTTAAGGTTTGTCCATCGACTTGATAAGTTACATCAGGCATGGTGTTAAGGTTTGTCCATCGACTTGATAAGTACAAACAGGCATGGTGTTAAGGTTTGTCCATCGACTTGATACGTACATCAGGCATGGTGTTAAGGTTTTTCCATCGACTTGATACGTACATCAGGCATGGTGTTAAGGTTTGTCCATCGACTTGATACGTACATCAGACATGGTGTTAAGGTTTGTCCATCGACTTGATAAGTACATCAGGCATGGTGTTAAGGTTTGTCCATCGACTTGATACGTACATCAGACATGGTGTTAAGGTATTGTCCATCGACTTGATACGTACATCAGACATGGTGTTAAGGTTTGTCCATCGACTTGATAAGTACATCAGGCATGGTGTTAAGGTTTGTCCATCGACTTGATACGTACATCAGACATGGTGTTAAGGTTTGTCCATCGACTTGATACGTACATCAGGCATGGTGTTAGGTTTGTCCATCGACTTGATAAGTACATCAGGCATGGTGTTAAGGTTTGTCCATCGACTTGATACGTACATCAGACATGGTATTAAGGTTTGTCCATCGACTTGATAAGTACATCAGGCATGGTGTTAGGTTTGTCCATCAACTTGATACGTACATCAGCATGGTGTTAAGGTTTGTCCATCGATTTGATACGTACATCAGGCATGGTGTTAAGGTTTGTCCTCGACTTGATACGTACATCAGCTGGTAAGGATTTGCCATCGACTTGATAGTACATCAGGCATGGTGTTAAGGTTTGTCCATCGACTTGATACGTACATCAGGCATGGTGTTAAGGTTTGTCCATCAACTTGATACGTACATCAGGCATGGTGTTAAGGTTTGTCCATCGACTTGATACGTACATCAGGCATGGTGTTAAGGTTTGTCCATCAAACCCTCTTCCCACCTCTTTCTTTGTTCACTCGTGTTTTTGTTGTTTTTTTTTTTGGGGGGGGGTTTCGTAGACCCCCAAACACTGTTTAGTAGTATGGTTTTAGCAGATGTGATGAAGCGTGTAGGGACTAGCGCGCACGCAGTGGCGCCTCCTTCACACTTTACGGCTGCTAGAAGTGTTTCTACTCAGTTTTAGGATATCTGTTTTCGATTGCTTGGTTGGGTTTCTTCTTCGTGTTCTTACTGTGACCTGATTTGTTTTTCTTTTCTTTTTCTTTTTTCTTTTTTTTGTCATGCTTTTCATCCCCATAGTATCTGGGGACCCGGGCATGTGCTGATGTGGCAGTCCTGTGGTGGATATTCTTGTTGTCTCACCTGACAGGTGGGGGTGGGGTGTCCGTCAGCAGTCCGGAGTGGTCAGACTGCAGTACGGAATGTGGGTTCGGCACGGTGGAGGGAACGGTCACCATCAACGGCGTGGACGTGAACCCGTCGGCTGTCTGCTACAGCGACTGCGAGGGTCAGTGCTTAGTGCGGGAAAGGGAGTGGAGTAGAGAGAGTCGGGGTTTGGTTTGGGTTTTTTTCTTTTTCAATGTTCATGCCATGACCTGTGTTGAAGGGGGAAGTTCCTTGCGCTGAACTCTGAAGCGATCAAAGCTAAGTGAATTTTCGTTGTTTATGTCTCACCTGAAGAAGACCTAATAGGTCGGAACGCGTTGTGTTTTGTCTTGTGACTCGTTTTTTCCACATTCTCTGGGCGGTTCGCTAACATTTATTTAAGATTTGTTTAGATTTCCGCCTGCAGTCGTCTCACTGTGCAACTAGACGTATTAGACGGGGTTTTGTTTCTTTGGGGTTTTTTGTTTGTTTTTGGTGGGGGGGAGGGGGGGGAGAGGGAAGGAGCGCTGACCAACTGTTGAAAAGAGGTGAACATTCTATGGCCTCAAGCAGGAAGACAGGAACCACACAGTCAAGCTTCATCCGCCTGATGCATGCCTGCTGACCAGCTTTGTAGATGCCTGTATCTCTTGGGCCGATTGCCCCGTCAAGTCAACATAGGCCTGATTGCCCCGTCAAGTCAACATAGGCCTGATTGCCCCGTCAACATAGGCCTGATTGCCCCGTCAAGTCAACATAGGCCTGATTGCCCCGTCAAGTCAACATGGGCCTGATTGCCCCGTCAAGTCAACATAGGCCTGATTGCCCCGTCAAGTCAACATAGCCTGATGCCCGTCAACATAGGCCTGATTGCCCCGTCACATGGCCTGATTGCCCCGTCAGGCTGATTGCCCCGTCAAGTCAACATAGGCCTGATTGCCCCGTCAACATAGGCCTGATTGCCCGTCAAGTCAACATAGGCCTGATTGCCCCGTCAAGTCAACATGGGCCTGATTGCCCGTCAAGTCAGTATAGGCCTGATTGCCCCGTCAGGCCAGATTGCCCCGTCAAGTCAGCATAGGCCTGATTGCCCCGTCAACATAGGCCTGATTGCCCCGTCAAGTCAACATGGGCCTGATTGCCCCGTCAAGTCAGCATAGGCCTGATTGCCCCGTCAGCATAGGCCTGATTGCCCCGTCAAGTCAGCATAGGCCTGATTGCCCCGTCAAGTCAGCATAGGCCTGATTGCCCCGTCAAGTCAGCATAGGCCTGATTGCCCCGGCACATAGGCCTGATTGCCCCATCAAGTCAACATGGGCCTGATTGCCCCGTCAAGTCAGCATGGCCTGATTGCCCCGTCAAGTCGACACAGAGCACGATGGAATCCCATAGCATCGTCGTCATTATAAAACGTTTCATGTTCTGTGGCCCTTCATGACCTGCACTCACAACAACCTCGGTTTTTATTTTATGTCTACGTTCGCGCTTGTGGTAAGTTCACTTCGAGGCCTTCAGTATTACCATGTTCATAGTAGATTTGAGTATCATTGGCCTGTTCCGGAAAAAAAAAATCGGGAAGGATAACGCCTGTCTCTCCATTCCGAATAGTCACATTTTTTTAGTTAATGGGTCAAACAAATGGATCAACAGAGTCAAATATTTTATTTGAATCGCTCGCCAGGATGACAGTTGGTACATCCACAGTCTGCATTAATAGTGCACTGTTTCACGTCCATATTTAGGCATTTCCTCTCTCAGATTTGAACGGTTTAGCTACTGACAGGCCAGATTGCTTTGGACGTGTCCACCAGTGGCTTCTGTCTGATAAAAACGGCAGTGTCGTTCTCGCTGGCCGCCAGTTACACAACAACACAGATGTCTTACCTCCCTTGCATATCGCTGCACAAACAAGCGTTGACGTGGTGGCGCTCTCCACAGGGCAAAGCCAACACGCCCACGGTGGGTCTTGTTGGACAGTACTGTATTACACTGTCGTCAACACTGGACCTAGAGAGTTGATGTTCTTCCAAGCAGACTTCACCGAGTACCACCAAAATGATTCGGAAGCGGTGCACCGTCTCTAATGAATGACAATTTCATATACTGATCGCTGTCCGTGGACTTTTATTTGGGGCTGCGACAACCCTGCTGGATATGTACAGCGAAGCAGGGATTTAAAAAAAAAGGGCAAGACAGTAATGCGTGCAGCGAAGTGTGAAGGGCAAGACAGTAATGTGTGCAGCGAAGTGTGAAGGGCAAGACAGTAATGTGTGCAGCGAAGTGTGAAGGGCAAGACAGTAGTAATGTGTGCAGCGAAGTGTGAAGGGCAAGACAGTAGTAATGTGTGCAGCGAAGTGTGAAGGGCAAGACAGTAATGTGTGCAGCGAAGTGTGAAGGGCAAGACAGTAATGTGTGCAGCGAAGTGTGAAGGGCAAGACAGTAGTAATGTGTGCAGCGAAGTGTGAAGGGCAAGACAGTAATGTGTGCAGCGAAGTGTGAAGGGCAAGACAGTAATGTGTGCAGCGAAGTTGGTGGCTCTTGGCAGTAAGCGTCCTGCATTTCTTTTCTTATTTTAAACATACGGATCAGAAATTATTTAGACCGGATAGCAGAATTTTTTTTTTCTCACTAAAACGAAGTTGGAGGTGGACAGTTCTTCGGTAGCAAGATCATCAGCATATTTGATGACAATCTTTCTCTATTCCTCTGCAGTCTTTCGTGTGTGTTTACATATCATGCAGTGGTTGAAGACAAGCGCAGGCAAGAAATTATTTCATCATAATGTGACTTGGCACCGATTTAACTTGCAACTAAATAAGAAAACAGAAGAAAATGATTTAGATAAGGATATGACATTACGAAAGTAGAACAGATATGTTAAGTCTTTCAAAACTAGCATCTGGGAACAAACATAAAGACTTTTGAAGATAGGTCTATTCCTATTGCCTGCTCCAATGCCTTGGATCGGACTCATCAGGGAGACGCGTGTGTGTGTGTGTGTGTGTGTGTGTGTGTGTGTGTGTGTGTGTGTGTGTGTGTGCGTGTGAAAGAGGATAGTTAATGGCACAGTGGCTTGAGGTGCACCAGTAGAAGTAGAGCGTGAAGAGGAGATCGCAGATTGAAAACGGACAGACCTGGTTCGAATAAATAGAAACTTGACTACCCACAGAGTAAACTTGGAATCAACTTCCAGATCAAGCACTTTCTTAGGTAAATGGTGAATCTGACTGGAAGAAAAGAGCCTTGGTTGTTTTACTGGAGAAAAGCATTGTGAAGAACGGTCAGAATAGCGTCACCAGTGCCACTACCTGATTTAAGGTTAAGCCATGATCGGGAACAGGCTTTCCGAAGCATTTCTTGACTATAGATGTCAGTCAGAGTTACGGGGCCGTAATTGTTTGAAGTTGTTTAACTTTTTTTAATCGGTTAATGATAGACAGTGGCGTTTTTTTTTCAGATAACGAAGACAGAACTTTCCTTTGGAGACCATTTAAGGTTCTACAAAAGCTTCACAGAGATTAGAGGCGCACATCTTCATCAACTCCCCGCTAACATTGTCCGCACAGTGTTTCAAATTTCAGAAATATGAACTTAGCGTTTCTCCCATCCGTTGTTCTACATTATATTCCACACATATTCTACATTATGTGCTTCCCCGCGCCAGGGGGATCAAGAAATACAACAGCATCGCTGTGCGAGCGATGCTGGCTATGGCTTGAGGATCGTACTGGACAAAACATGACAAATGACTACAATTTAGCGCTACATGAGGGGCATTGAGGATTCAACTCTAAAGACACAGCATGAGTAAGTAAATAAAATCAAACGCATCACACTGCTCCATGATGTCTTGTGCAGCCCCCACGTGCGCGAACTTCCAGTGCAGCCCGGAGCGGGAGTGCATCGACACTCCCAACGGTGCGCAGTGCCAGTGCCCGCCGTGCGGAGGGGAGCAGACGTCGCCGGTGTGCGGGATGGTGGGGAAGGAGAGCAATGCCACCACCTTCCGCAACCTGTGTGAGCTGAAGAGGGCCGCCTGCCTGCAGCACGACGACTACTACTTGTTCAAACACCTCCCATGTCAGAGTGAGTGCTGTCCCCTGTCAGAGTGAGTGCTGTCCCCTGTCAGAGTGAGTGCTGTCCCCTGTCAGAGTGAGTGCTGTCCCCTGTCAGAGTGAGTGCTGTCCCCTGTCAGAGAGAGTGCTGTCCCCTGTCAGAGTGAGTGCTGTCCCCTGTCCCTGTCAGAGTGAGTGCTGTCCCTGTGCACATCAGTGCCTCATCAAGGAAACAAATGTATTCTCTCTCTCTCTCTCTCTCTCTCTCTCTCTCTCTCTCTTTAATGTGGTCGTGTGTGCATACGAAAGTAGATGAGGAGGGGCTGTGTGGAAAACAGAGAGATTGCTTCTCATTGAAAGATGAACCACGTACGAGTGGCGTGGAAATTTCCTCTGCATCGCAGACATCGCTATCGCAGCAAGTAGCGTTTTATTGTAGCATGGCTGTATCTTTCCTGCATCATGAAAATGTCTGTTATAACACAGAAATGTCTGTTACAACGTCTGTTATGACACAGAAATGTCTGTTGCAACACAGAAATGTCTGTTATGACACAGAAATGTCTGTTATAACACAGAAATGTTGTTACAACATACAAGTGTCTGCTGTAACACAGAATTGTTTGTTATAACACAGAAATGTCTGCTGTAACATATAAATGTCTATTGTAACACAGAAGTGTCTACTGTAATACAGAAATGTCTGTTATAATACAATTGTCCTTTAGAACACAGAAATGTCTGTTATAATACAATTGTCCTTTAGAACACAGAAATGTCTGTTATAATACAATTGTCCTTTAGAACACAGAAATGTCTGTTATAATACAATTGTCCTTTAGAACACAGAAATGTCTGCTGTAACACAGAAATGTCTGTTATAATACAGATGTGTCTGTTACAATACAGAAATGTCTGTTGTAACACAGAAATGTCTGCTGTAACACAGAAATGTCTGTTATAATACAGATGTATCTGTTACAATACAGAAATGTCTGTTGTAACACAGAAATGTCTGTTGTAACACAGAAATGTCTGTTATAATACAGATGTGTCTGTTACAATACAGAAATGTCTGTTGTAACACAGAAATGTCTGCTGTAACACAGAAATGTCTGTTATAATACAGATGTGTCTGTTACAATACAGAAATGTCTGTTGGATCACAGAAATGTCTGTTGTATCATAGAAATGCCAGTTTATATAAACACAGAAATATCTGTAACGCAGAAATGTCTGTTATAACACAGAAATGTCTGTTGGAACACAGAAATGTCTACTGTAACACGGGGCTCTTCATTGAAGCCTTGGGGTTCTATTCGTTGTACGGAGAATTCTATTTGCACAAAGATTTCCACTGTAACATGGAGGTCAATGTTAGAAAATGGAGATGTCTGTTAGAGCAAGAAGATTTCTGTTGGGGAACGGAGATACTACTGGAGCCTGGGGATTTCTGTTGAAGAGCTCCAGAGATTTCTATCGCAGCATGCATGTATGTTTCCATTGTAGCAAAGAGATGTCGGATGCAGATCAGATATTTTTATATCTGCAAAGAGATTTCCATTGCTACACGGAGACTGCATCTACATCACAGAAAAAAAAACCTGTTGCAGCACAGAGATTTCAATCTCGGTACGGAGTTTCTGTTGCAGCATGGAGAATCCTGTTGCAACACGGATAGTTGTATTAAAAGCACAGAGATGATGATAAGGATGTCTGTTTGAGATTTCCACCGGAGCATGGAGATTATTGGTTCACAAAGATGTCTGCTGGAGCAAGAAGATTTCTGTTGGACCGTTGGAGCGATTTCTATCGCAGTGCAGAAATTTCTGTCGGTGTAAAGAGGTTTGTTGTGCGGAATTTGCTTCTGTATCAGAAAATTTGATGTTGCGGCTTTGAGATTTCTTTTGCAACAAAAAGATTTTTACTGCAGCACAGAGATTTCTATTGGTGCACAGAGGTTTTTACTTCAGCGCTGTGATTCATGTGGCAGTAACGAGATTTGTGGTGGTGCACGGAGCAAGAAGATTTCTAATACAGCGCGGAAGTTTCTTCTGCATTGTAGAAATGCCCATTGCAGGGTGGATATTTCTGTTGCTGCGTGAAAACTTCACGTTTGCATCACAACGATTTCTATTGCATTTTGAACATTGCAATTGCGTCAAGGGGATTTTTATTAACAGAGATTTTTTTTTAATCTCAGCCAGGAGATTACTTTTGTATAGCAGAGATTTTTTTGTAATTACGAAATCTGTATTGATTCACAGACATAGAATAGAGATTTTGTGGCAGCTTAAAGATTTTATTTCCTCGTATGGTGGAATATTTTGTTGCAGCATGGGGTGTGGGGAGCCTTAAGAACAACACAAAATTCTCAGACACAAGTCTTGTTGGCAGCTCGCAAACCGACACTGAAGAATGGCCCTCAATGTTCACCCACTCCCTGGCTGTGTGGTTCTCTCTGTGGCAGAATGGCCCTCAGTGTTCACCCACTCCCTGGCTGTGTGGTTCTCTCTGTGGCTGTGCGGTTCTCTCTGTGGCAGAATGGCCCTCAGTGTTCACCCACTCCCTGGCTGTGTGGTTCTCTCTGTGGCAGAATGGTCCTCAGTGTTCACCCACTCCCTGGCTGTGTGGTTCTCTCTGTGGCAGAATGGCCCTCAGTGTTCACCCACTCCCTGGCTGTGTGGTTCTCTCTGTGGCAGAATGGTCCTCAATGTTCACCCACTCCCTGGCTGTGTGGTTCTCTCCCTGGCTGTGTGGTTCTCTCCCTGGCTGTGCGGTTCTCTCTGTGGCAGAATGGCCCTCAGTGTTCACCCACTCCTGGCTGTGTGGTTCTCTCTGTGGCAGAATGGCCCTCAGTGTTCACCCACTCCCTGGCTGTGTGGTTCTCTCTGTGGCAGAATGGTCCTCAATGTTCACCCACTCCCTGGCTGTGTGGTTCTCTCCCTGGCTGTGTGGTTCTCTCCCTGGCTGTGCGGTTCTCTCTGTGGCAGAATGGCCCTCAGTGTTCACCCACTCCCTGGCTGTGTGGTTCTCTCTGTGGCAGAATGGCCCTCAATGTTCACGCACTCTCTCGCTGTGTGGTTCTCTCTGTGGCAGGGCAGCCAGAGAACTGCGGAGTGATGGAGCGCTACATGATCGGCACGATCGACGGCAACTGTAAGACCCAGCAGCCCATGAGTTTCCCCACCTGCAAGGGAGGGTGCGGGCCGTGGCCGACCGACTGCTGCTACAAGAAAGAGGCCGAGTACGACGACTACCCGTTCCGGTGCCCTGATGGCTCCATCGAAAACAAACAGGTGCAACATTGGCTTTGGTTTGTGTGTGTGTGTGTGTGTGTGTGTGTGTGTGTGTGCGTGCGTGCGTGCGTGCGTGCGTGCGTGCGTGCGTGCGTGCGTGCGTGTGTGTGTGTGTGTGTGTTGTTGTGATAAGGGGGTGGAGGTAGGGGCAGAACACGGGAAGACAGGAGGTGGGGATGGGGGTAAGGGGAAGTCATTTTCCATCGCTGGATGAAAAGAGAGAAGGTAGGAAAATAAGCTTGATGTCAGTGATAGCATCAACTACAACCACAACAGTATTAATAGTTAATGATGGGTAATAGGAATCGTCACCGTTATGGAATGATAATGATAATAACGTTCCAGACGACAAGACGGAAGCGACAACTGTAATGATGGCATTGATAACAGCAACAATTACAGCAGTATTTGTGATTAACATTAAGTTTCAATTTTCAACCAGCCGCCATGGCGAAGCGGTTAGCGTCGCGGACTGCCGGCTGGGAGGTTGTGGGTTTGATTCCCATCAGAGTCATATGGGAGTTTTCTGCTCTGACCGGCTCCTACCCGGAGTTGAGTTTGCTACGGGCTCAGTTGGGAAGACTGGGACCACACAGTCGAGTTTCATCCACTTAATGGATGCGTCTCTAAGAGTGTTGCTCAAATTTCCTGACCAACACTGCAGGTGTCTATATCTCTCGGGCCTGGTTGACGCTGGGATAATGAAAGGAAGCGTAGAGTACAGCCCTGTCATGCAGTCTCAGACCAGAATGGAAACCCGTAGCATCATCTTCATCATCCTCATTCTCATCGTTCAGTATTTCAAAAAAAAAGTCTCAAATTCTGTGGCCCTTCATGCCCTGCTCTCATGGTGACCTCTTTTTGATGGTGGCCTTGGTTTGATTCCGTCGGGGTCACCGGTATCGGAGAACTCATGGGGGCTGTCATTGTCATTGGCTTCCTCCGGAGGGAGAGTTCACTCTCACCGGCTCCGCGACCAAGCAATTATTGTTGCCAGTAGGGGGCTTAGTAACTACTGTCCTGCGTATGTTGGATCAGAACAAGCGCCATTGAACATCACCGAAGTGACTCGGCAGCAGTGCAGTGTCTTCTCCGGTGGGTTGCCTCTTGACGACTTGACATTGACTGCTCGCTGTGGATTGCCGGTGCCGGGGCTGCAGTGGGACTGACCGGGCTGTGGACGGGGCGTGGGTGCACTGCCACTGAGGTGGCTCAGAAGATGGGACAGCTAAAAAAACAAAAAAGAAGAAGAAAAAGAAAAAAAAAGTTCAATTTTCAGCTTCAGTTCCATCGAGGAGGTGTCCCTGCGTGAGGACTAGTCCATATACGCTACACCACATACGGTAGGTTTCCACTGCGCACGATTTAAAGCTGATAGATATATGAAGTAATGACAAAGATGGGGGAATTTAAGAAGAGGATTTTGTGGCTTCGACTTCGCCTTCGCAGATGTCTGACCTACGCATTAGCTCAACGCGCTAGTCAGACTTCGGGCACCTACCTAAAATTGGCTGTCATTGTTATCATTGTGTGTGTGTGTGTGTGTGTGTGTGTGTGTGTGTGTGTGGTTTTGTGTTCACGTGTCCATGCATATTTGTGTTATGGGTGTGTGGGCATGGGCCCATGTGTGTGTGTGTGTTGCCAGCGTACGCAGTGCGTGAGTACATGTGCGTGTGTGTATGGTGTGTGTGTGTGTGTGTGTGTGTGTGTGTGTGTGTGTGTGTGTGTGTGTGTGTGTACATGTGCACATGCGTGTGTGCGTGCGTGTGTGTGTGTGTGGTGTGTGTGTGTGTGTGTGGAGAGAGAGAGAGAGAGAGAGAGAGAGAGAGCGTAATGCATTCCTACAGGCTTTTTTCTGTAAAGATCCATTGTTGTGAAACAAAGAGGACGGTTTTATTGGGCACTTTATGCTGCTTCACTTGCTACATATGCTGCTTCACTTGCTACAGTCATTGTAATGATGAACTCCTCAGTCTTTCTTTGATGTCAGGCAACGTCATGATGAACTCCTCAGTCTTTCTTTGATGTCAGGCAACGTCATAATGAACTCCTCAGTCTTTCTTTGATATGCCAGGCAACGTCATGATGAACTTCTCAGTCTTTCTTTGATATGCCAGGCAACGTCATGACGAACTCCTCAGTCTTTCTTTGATATGCCAGGCAACGTCATGATGAACTTCTCGGTCTTTCTTTGATATGCCAGGCAACGTCATGATGAACTTCTCGGTCTTTCTTTGATATGCCAGGCAACGTCATGATGAACTTCTCGGTCTTTCTTTGATATGCCAGGCAACGTCATGATGAACTTCTCGGTCTTTCTTTGATATGCCAGGCAACGTCATGATGAACTTCTCGGTCTTTCTTTGATATGCCAGGCAACGTCATGATGAACTCCTCAGTCTTTCTTTGATATGTCAGGGAACGTCATGATGAACTCCTCAGTCTTTCTTTGATATGTCAGGGAACGTCATGACGAACTCCTCAGTCTTTCTTTGATATGTCAGGCAACGTCATGACGAACTCCTCAGTCTTTCTTTGATATGTCAGGCAACGTCATGACGAACTCCTCAGTCTTTCTTTGATATGCCAGGCAACGTCATAATGAACTCCTCAGTCTTTCTTTGATATGTCAGGCAACGTCATGACGAACTCCTCAGTCTTTCTTTGATATGTCAGGCAACGTCATGACGAACTCCTCAGTCTTTCTTTGATGTCATAATGAACTCCTCAGTCTTTCTTTGATATGCCAGGCAACGTCATGATGAACTTCTCGGTCTTTCTTTGATATGCCAGGCAACGTCATGATGAACTTCTCGGTCTTTCTTTGATATGTCAGGCAACGTCATGATGAACTTCTCGGTCTTTCTTTGATATGTCAGGCAATGTCTGTGTGTTAGAAACGGCATCACATGGTCATATCTTGATAGACTGTAAATGTTTAACAGAGCGTCAGTTTTTGTCATATGAAAAACATCGTTGAAAATGTTTATCTCAGATTTACAGTGGCTTTTACCATTTGGGGACCATGTACCTGCGAGATGTAGGTGTGCGTGCGCCTGCGCATATGTGTTGTCCTCCGGTGAACCTTTCTCCAACCTCTCTTTTTTTTATAGTGGGACACCCCCCTCCCCCTCCCATTTTTCTGTAATTACATCGATTCTCGCTCCCCATGCAAATCATCCTCCATTACCGATGGGCATTCTCTTGCGGATTTTGATAGTTCGGCGTTTGGTACAGGGAGTAATGTGCTGATGTTGATGTACCGACACTCTCATTTTGTTTGATGTACCGACACTCATTTTGTTTGATGTACCGACACTCATTCTGTTTGATGTACCGACACTCTCATTCTGTTTGATGTACCGACACTCATTCTGTTTGATGTACCGCACACACTCCATTCTGTTTGATGTACCGACACTCTCATTCTGTTTGATGTACCGACACTCTCGTTCTGTTTGATGTACCGACGCTCTCGTTCTGTTCGATGTACCGACACTCTCATTCTGTTTGATGTACCGACACTCTCATTCTCTTTGATGTACCGACACTCTCATTCTCTTTGATGTACCGACACTCTGGTTCTGTTTGATGTACCGACACTCTCATTCTGTTTGATGTACCGACACTCATTCTGTTTGATGTGCCGACACTCTCATTCTGTTTGATGTGCCGACACTCTCATTCTGTTTGATGTACCGACACCCTCATTCTGTTTGATGTACCGACACTCATTTTGTTTGATGTACCGACACTCTCATTCTGTTTGATGTACCGACACTCTCATTCTGTTTGATGTACCGACACTCTCGTTCTGTTTGATGTACCGACACTCATTCTGTTTGATGTACCGACACTCATTTTGTTTGATGTACCGACACACTCATTCTGTTTGATGTACCGACACTCATTCTGTTTGATGTACCGACACTCTTCTGTTTGATGTACCGACACTCTCATTCTGTTTGATGTACCGACACTCTCATTCTGTTTGATGTACCGACACTCAGTTCTGTTTGATGTACCGACATCTCATTCTGTTTGATGTACCGACACTCTCATTCTGTTTGATGTACCGACACTCTGGATTCTGTTTGATGTACCGACACACTCATTCTGTTTGATGTACCGACACTCATTCTGTTGATGTACCGACACTCATTCTGTTTGATGTACCGACACTCTCATTCTGTTTGATGTACCCGACACTCCATTCTGTTTGATGTACCGACACTCTGATTCTGTTTGATGTACCGACACTCTCATTCTGTTTGATGTACCGACACTCTCATTCTGTTCGATGTACGACACTCTCATTCTGTTTGCGACCCACATCAAAAACAAAAGAGAGAGAAAAATAAACGAAAGAAGAGAAAGAAAAAAAGAAAGAAAGAGAAAGAAAGAAACAGATAAGGAGTAAAAGAGAGAGAAACAGAAGATGAAATGTACGGTAGTGAAAGCAACCCGTCGTATTGTTACACATAGGTGGAGCTGATCATCTCCTGCGAGTGCATCCCTCCTGAGGAGCTGAGCCGTTTGCAGGGGACGGTTCCCTGATGGTCCCGCCCCCTCCTGCCTGCACGGTCCCGCACAGCTGGCTGCCGCTGGAACAGTTCCATGAACAGAGCGCCGTGTTGGCTGGTCCTAGTGGTCTTAAGTGTTGGTCGGTCTTCTGTGTCAAGCTTCTTGCCCCGGTCTGCTCTTCACACCTGCTGTCTTCTTGAACGTCGCTGTCGGTGCTACAGTGTGGTCTGGTTCAGCCCAGTGACGTGACCGAATGATTCTGTGCTCATCTATCACACACACACACACACACACACACCACACACACAGAGGCACAGGCACACACACACAGGCACAGGCACACACACACAGCACAGCACACTCTTACGTATACATTCACACACACAACACACACGCACGCATGCAAGTGTGTGCGCGCGCACTCACTAAACACACACACAGATACTTGCATATACACGCACGCACACGCACACATGAGCGCATTCACACATACTCTCTCTCTCTCTCTCACGATGTCTCTGTCACACGCTCATTCATACTCCATCTCTCTCTTTGTCCCGTCCTTTATAAGGAAACCTTAGACATCGTAAACTTTGTCATGGAAACACATGGAATTGTCACAGAAAAAGCTGGTGGGCCAATGTCTTCTGATAAACCTTGATGTACGTTCCTTTCCATTATGTAATATAAGTCGTAATTATAAAACTCATTCTTTCTGTCTTTCATTTTGTTTTCTGAGCTGAACGGGCAAAGCTATTGTTAATTGTTACAGGAAGAAGCCATGGTAGATATCTCTGTTTTCCTGTAGCACATCAAAGAAGAAAACAGGAAAGGTAAACAAGATCACTTTGTCGTTGTTGTTTTATTACTGTTTGATAAAGGGACCTTTCTTTGTTGTTTGTTTCACTTTCAGGACAGAAGTTTTGATTTGTTTTCCAGCGTATTGACAGCAATGAAAACGCTACATCATACAAGTGAGAGTAATGAAAAGTATATCAGATGGCCAGTGCTTGTGTAACATCGACTTCAGACCTCCACCTAAATTGTGCTCATATTTCAGTACTTTGATTGCATTTCCGTATTGCATTTTATTTCTTACCCCGACGTCGGTTTTTGCTTTCAAAAGCATTCTCCATTTTCTTACTCAGACTTCGTGTTTGCTTTCAAAAGCATTCTTATCTGTCTCGCACGTTAAGAGTGAAAGCTTTATTTTTATCCGTTGCTTATGTGGCCACTCACAGAGGAAAAGAGAGAAAGAAGAAAAAAAACAGCATCTGAAAGAAAGAAAAAAAAAGAATCAAACCACTTTTATGTTATTTTGAAAAAATTGAAAAGATGAAACTGGACAGATGTATACTAGGTAGACTAAAATTCTACGATGTATTCTTGTGGAAACCAGTATCAAATGACAGCGATGGTCACTGGGCAGAACGACACAAGAACAGCGTTGCAATACTTCTTGATTAGGACTTGGACTTGTTTGCTCGGAGGTCAGGAGTAACAATCGCTGTCCATCTCTTTTTTGCTGCGAGCTTCAGAATTTAACAATACATGTGATTGATGCCATTACCTACTTACAGACCAGCTGAGCTCACAGGGGAAAGGTATAACAAAATTATACTTTTATAATTATAGAAAAGGAGCACTGGTGACACCACTATCTTCACCACGTCTTTCTTCCATTTCAGCACAAAAAAAATTCTATGATTACCCGTTAAACCTTTTTTCTTTTTTAGTTTTTTAGTTTCTTCTCTCGCAGATTTCGATTCTTGAGAATCGCCTTCTACGAAAGGACTTGTTTCCACTTATTTATAATGTCAGCTGCTATTTAACAGATATACAAACAGATGAAATCAGTCAAAGCATCTGATTGTTAAACAAGGTTTGCCCGCTTGTTTTTTCTTTTCATGAAACACATGTGCCATTGTTTGGATTGGCTAGCCGGTGATTTTCTTTCTCAGCTGGGTACGCTTCTTTAAAGGTAATACCATTTACTGCTTTGTAATATGTTCAGCTACCTTTAAGTGATAGCCATCACTTCTTTGTTTTACACTTTGCTGACTTGGACATGGTATTGCTAACATGGACATGGTATCACTATTAACTTTGTTGAATATTTGGCTGTTTTAAGGGTTGTATTTTGTTGAATATTTGGCTGTTTTAAGGGTTGTGTTTCTTTACTATTGATGTTAAAGGCTAGATGGTTGGCGTAATTCCATGTCTTACAAGTTGTAGAGCCGTCCGGTCTGTTATTCAGTTAGGGTTGCTGGGAAGTTCATTATTTAGTTACCTACATGTCTTCAGCATTGACAAGGCGGTTTGTTACTTAACTATGGTTGCTGGGTAGTTTTTTGTTTGGTTACCTGCATGTCTTCAGCATTGACAAGGCAGTTGTTATTCATTATGGTTGCTGGGTAGTTTATTGTTTGGTTACCTGCATGTCTTCAGCATTGACAAGGCAGTTTGTTATTCAATTATGGTTGCTGGGTAGTTCATTATTTACTTACTTACATGTCTTCAGCGTTGACAAGGCGGTTTCTTATTTAGTATCTAGGTCTTTATGTTTACCAAGCTGGTTTGTTATTTTAGTTTTCCATATGTCTCAAGAATTAGCTACGTGATGTGTTATTTAGATACACTAGTCTTTAAGGTTAGCAAGCTGGTTTGTTATTTAGTTTTCCATATGTCTCAAGAATTAGCTACGTGATGTGTTATTTAGATACCAACTAGTCTTTAAGGTTAGCAAGCTGGTTTGTTATTAAGTTAGCTATATGTCTTTAGGATTAACAAGGTGGTTTATGATTTAGTTATCTGCATGCCTTTAAGGTTAGCTAAGTGTTTGTTATTCATGTATGTTCATGGTTAGCTGGGTGGTTTCTAATTCAGTTAGCTACATGTCTTAACAACGTGTCCCAGTTGTCTGTTATCTAGCTGGCTACAGTTGTCTGTTATCTAGCTGGCTACAGATTGTCTGTTATCTAGCTGGCTACAGTTGTCTGTTATCTAGCTGGCTACAGTTGTCTGTTATCTAGCTGGCTACAGTTGTCTGTTATCTAGCTGGCTACACGTTTTAAAGATTTTCAGAACGGTTTGTTGTTCAGTTAGTTCCACGCCTTAACGGTTTGTTGTTCAGTTAGTTCACGCCTTAACGGTTAGTTGTTCAGTTAGTTCCACGCCTTAACGGTTTGTTGTTCAGTTAGTTCACGCCTTAACGTTTGTTGTTCAGTTAGTTCCACGCCTTAACGGTTAGTTAGTTTATTTTGTCTTGAGTTCGCTACACGTTTTAACGGTTACTAAGATATTTTATTTACCTAGCATCTTGACTGAAATTAGCTGGATACTTTGTTGGCTAGACGTCATAACAGTAAGATTTATGCTTTGCTATTAAGTCAGGTGCATATCTTATCTCAAAGGTTACATGGTTGGCGTAACAATATCTCGTACAGAGTTGCAAAGCTCTTCGGTTCAATTAGTTATAGTGCTTAATGTCAGGGTTAACTAGTAGTTTGTTATTCAATAAGCTACTGGTTTGTTGTTTAGTCAGCTACACAGCTTTAATTAATTAAATTAAGAGTTAACTGTGTCGTTTATTGAGATTTCTACACGGGTCAAGAGGTAGTTCAGTGGCTTTTTATAAGTAAGGTAATATAGCTGGCTGTGTGGTAAACAGCCTTTAAGTTAGGCAGTTAGAAGCTGGTTTACCATTAAGTTCGTTACATTTCCTAAATGTTAGTTCATTTCTTAAGTAAACACACTTCTCAAAGGTTTTGAAGCTGTTTAGCCATTTGGCTGGCTGCACTTCTCAAAGGTCAGGCATTTTGTTGCTTTTTCATTTCGCTGCACTTCTCAAAATGTAGGCCTTTTTCCCATTAAGTTATGCTCTTGTGAGTTTTTTCCCAGTAAGTTATACTTTGCAAGTTTTTTCCCAGTAAATTATGCTCTTGAAAAATAAAATCCCACTAAGTTGTGCTCTTAAAAGTCTGGTTTAATGACTGCCTCTGCGCTGCAGTGTTCAGCCATTGACAGGTTGGGGGCTAGGAGGCGTGGGTCAGGGTCGTATCCAAGGCATGTATTGTTTAGGCAGTAGTTTTTGTTCTTTGTCAGCTACACTTCTTACAGCTGATCTTATAATTCAGTAAGCTGCAATCGGTAATTATCTTTTCTGCAGTCTAATCGCCATCTGCTTCAACATAGATTCTCCCACCGTGAATTCATCACTTGACATTTCTGAAATCGTTAATTCATGATCGAGTTTATCGCTCCGACTTCAGATGACTGTTTTCATCATTTGGTTTGTGATTAGTCCGAGGACTGTGATACGCATCATTAAGGATACGTTAGCAGCATTCTTTATCTGTGACACCACACCCCACCCACTTCATTTTTCAGGTTACGTCTCAGTCCATGGCTGCGGTACAGAGGTATTTAGTAGAATTTGGTCTTGTTTTCATCTGGGATTATAGTCTCCCACTATTCTACGTTCTCATATGTGATTGCCTTCACACCTTAAATGTTTGCTTCTATTACGGAAAAGACATATTTAAATTGCACATACAGTGATTCTATTTACCTAGGATTGCTCTTAGTGACAAGACTTGTCACTTCAGGATTTCAACAGTTTTCAGCATTTTAGTTTAGGTTTTAATTTATGGTTACATATATTCATGTCAAAGTCAATAATAAATAAAAAAATTCTCTCGATTCAGACAAGTTGGTTTGCACCATAATGTGTCAACTAATTCGTGACCTTGGAGCTTTAAAATGTTTTATTATCTGATAAAACCTTATGTCTTATGTATGAGTTTGATTCTTTTTTTTTCCAATTTCCCAAAATGCCTGTTTTATGATGGTTTCACAACGCTAGAAAGAGACTAACCGGTTGAAAAATATGCCGTACTGACATTTTGTGGGACTGCTATGTGGACTTTGCAAGAGACTGTATTTTCTCTCATTTGTAAGCGATGAATATAAGGGGTAAAAAAAAATTGTGTTAATGCTTATCAATGATGTGTTTGATGTTGAAGATGAAAATGTTCTGATTTCTGTGCTCATCATAATGTGTTTAGGGTGGAAGGCCGTAAGATGGGTTTTTTTCTGAAATACGTTTTAATCATAAAGCATTGGGGTTGACTGTGACGAGGTTTATTCTAAACATTGTGTAATGACAGTTTGTTAAGGAAATATTTAAATGACGGTGTTAGAGGTTGAACCTGAACATCCTGCTACTGAATTTTTAAGAACTACCTTAGACAGCTACGCCGTTCAGTTGGTTTCTGAACCAACTCATTTTAGAACTTTACAAAGACCAACTACTATGGATCTGATCTTGTGTTCAAATCCAAACAAAATTGAAGATTTTGATCACCATCCACCAATTGGCAAGAGTCATACTCTGCAATTTGCTTCAGCATAGATCTTGATAGGGGAGCATGAAAATAATCAAGGAATTTACTTGGATAAGGAAACTATGGAGTATGAGACATGAATTAAGGGGAATAGACTGGGATTCACTATTACTCAATAAAACTGTAGATGAGATTTGGACTCAAATCAGTAGCAGTAGTAAGCTTCTCCAGATTCAAGACAAGCATGTTCCTTCCAAAGAATTCTTTTCCGGTCCTGGATTCAATCAAAAAAAAAAGACAGTTCCATTTACAGTTCTTGACAAGATCAGAACCAAGAGGCAAGCTCACAGATGGTATAAGAGGTTCAGAACACAGCCTAACTACTGCTTACGGAAGAGCAAGAAATCACTCTAAATGGGCACAGATAAGTCTGTGAAAAAAAGAGAGAAAATTAGCCAGTAATATTAAAACAAACCCTAAAGCATTCTTACAGTTGTGTTAACTCAAAGACTAAACCTAAAGAACCTATTGGAACCTAGTGACCCCTAATGGTGAATTAATTACCATGGATAAAGGGAAGGCTAAGAACTTAAATAACTTCTTTACTAGTGTGTTTACGGATGAAGATGTAGAGAATATTCCTGATTTTAGGGAAAACGCATATAAAACTATTTTCTACTTCTGTTTCTGAAAAGAATCTGAAAGAAAGGCTGTCCAAGCTAAATATTAACAAAGCTGCTGGACCTGACAAAATTTATCCAAGAGTATTAAAGGAATTGAGTGATGTTTTGGCTTTTCCTTTAAAAGTACTATTTGATAAGACACTACAGTGTGGCAAGTTACCTATAGAATGGAAGATAGCGGAGGTAAAACCAATTTTTTTAAAAAGGCAATAAAAAATGTCCAGGTAACTACAGACCAAAAAGTTTGACTTCAGTAGTATGCAAAGTTTTTGAGAGTGTACTCAGTGATTTGCTAAATTCTCATCTGATAGATAATGGTTTGCTCTCAGACTGTCAGTATGGTTTTACCACTGGAAGATCCTGTGTTTCACAGCTGCTTTCCACCCTCATGATTGGATGGTAAAGCTGGATGACAATATACCAGTTGATGCAGTTTATTTAGACTTGCAGAAAGCTTTTGATACTGTACCACATAAAAGATTAACATCTAAACTTAAAGGCCATGGAATAGGTGAAGACATACTCTCATGGATTACTGATTTTCTAAGTAATAGACAACAGTATGTTAAAGTTAGAAATCAGGTTTCTGATCTTGGGAAAGTTACTAGTGGGGTTCTCCAAGGTAGTGTCCTGGGACCCACCCTGTTTATTTACTACATGAATGATATGCCTGATGTTGTCAGTAGCCTGGTCAAAATCTTTGCTGATGATACAAATGTTTACACCCCATAGAGACAGTTGATAATTCCACTGAATTACAGAAAGTATTGATAAACTTGTTGCATTGACAAATGCCTGGCAGATTAAATGTAATAATACCAAGTGTAAAGTTCTTCTTGCAGGTAAAAATAATCCTATGTATGATTATGTATTGCTTGAAGAGACTAATGCTGAAAAAGACCTGAGTGACAACAGACCCGATTTATCATTTGATAAACACGCAAATGAAACCATTAAAAGAGCAAATGGACTAGCAGGGAATGATTGTAGGCAATATTCAGTGCAAAGATAGTGAACATTAGTCAGACCAGTTATTGAATATGGTAATGCTGTATGGACAACAAATTTGAAAAAACACAGTAATCCCATCGAAGATATTCAGAGAAGATTTACAAAAAAAAGATAAGTGGATTGCAGAAGTATTCATATGAACAAAGGCTTCAGTTTTTAACATTATCAAGTTTAGAATGCAGGCGCCTATGTGGTGACATGATTGAAACTTCTCATGGATTTTATTACATTAAAACCACTGGCACATTATTTCAGTTGAATACAGAATCTACAACTAGAGGGCAACTAACAAAAAAAAAATTATCAAAACTTCAAAAGCAGCAAACTTTTTCACTAGCAGAATTGTTAATTCTTGGAATAACTTGTCAGTCAATGTTGTTGGAGCAGAGACTGTTAACACTTTCAAAAATTGTCTTGATAAACACTGGATACACCTTATGTTTCAAACAAATATTGACTTGCATTTTTTTAAAACCATGCATGTGCTTTATAAAAGTGCGAGAATAAGACCAAAATAATTCTCGCTAAAACCACGTGATTATCCATGTTGAGCAGGCTAAAGGTTGAAAATGCCTAATAATCGATAATGATCGATATGATAAGGCAATGACATCTTGTAGTGAATACTATGGTAACAGAAAGGTGTCAAAAGTGAAAGGCTCGTTCTAAATTCTGTAGTTGTATTACAGATTAAAGGCCACTGCTGTCATCATAGAAAGGGTAATTAAATTGCTGTATTTATTGGATTGATCACTATTGATTAAAGTTCTTGTTCATGATGTTTTCTTCTTAAATCTGTTTTCGTCATAATGTCTGGGGGTGGAATTCGTTAAGAATCATGATGAATTCTGTATCATTTTAAATGTTAGAGGTCGAAGGTCGTCGAGTCTTGTTATGAATTTTATATTGATTATAGTATAGGGGTTGAAACCGTTGAGTCTTGTTCTGAATTCTGTTTTAATCATAATGTTTGGAGTTGAGGGCGGCGATGTGCAGATGAGAGCCATCACCAGCAGGGCAAGTGATGCTCACAACACACACACAGCAGAAAACCACTCTCTTTCTTCAGTCTTCTTTTGGCTGGCTGTATGTGTTTCCTCAGTCTTCTTTGGCCGACTGTATTGGTCAGTCTTCTTCTCTTCAGTCTTCTTTTGGCTGACTGTATTGGTCAGTCCCCGATGTACCATGGAACAGAAGCAATACAGTGACTTGGATCTAATCATCTGTTTATGCGGTGTGCTGTGTGTGTGTGTGTACTTTGACAAGTGCTGACTTGTAAAGTTGAGTAAACAGATAATTGTCCACATTATAGTCCTCCAAAGGTGGTAGTGGAGGGAGGGATATTGAAAGTATCCTATTCCACCTGAAATTATGGGCGTCTAGTCAGCACAGGCCGAAAGCATGTAGTCTGCACTCGAGACAGCGAGTTTGATCCACAGGTTTTAACACAATACTGGGCATTTTTGCCTTCCATCTGTTCATGTCGTTTTGGTTGTGTATAGTGTTCAACAATCTACGGAAAACTTCTCTGGAAAAAAAATAACAAAAGTTCAGTCTCACAAGAAAATGTAACAGAGAAAAGAGTCTCGTTCTTTACAATACCGATGAATGTTCTCCTGACGCAACAATCTGAACATTTTACATAGAGAAATTTCATGGTAAGTCAGTTACACAATACCAACTGACATACGACAAGGAATACACAGTACAATTTCAGCCAACTCTGAATTGCACCCACAGCAATACTTATCCTTTTTATTCACATAAAATCCACTCACAAACAAGAATGCTGATAAAAACAATTAAGTGTTGTTTACTCTCCTCCCCTTTATGCACAGTTATTGACAACAATGAAGTTCACAAATGGCTTATCACTCCAGACAATGAACCAAGCATTGCAGACTCCAAGCACAATTCATTCACAATAAAATGTGAGAATTGTTCATTAACTTAACATTTAAAATAACAATACCTAAATATATTTTAAATCACCCTTACATTGTAACAAAAAAGTTAAACAATTGTCTTTAAGAGAAAAATGTTTCACAATAGTCCCGTAGAACAAACTGTATATAAATTCAAAATAAGCTGCAACATCATCACATTAGGACTGCATGAAACAATATCAGCACAGTATCAAGCAATATTAGGTCAGTAGTAAACTACATATCATAACCTCCAGTTTTCATTTCACATTTTCAACACGGTTCTCCACACTGGGTGATCCGGAGAGACACGCACAAGGGAGATAAGATGAAAACACTGAAGCAGAGTAGGTTGTGGACATGCACTGAAGTATTGGGACGTCCCCTCATCCTCTCATCTCCCCTTCCCTTTCCCTCATCCTCTCATCTCCCCTTCCCTTTCCCTCATCCCTCCTCTCATCTCCCTTCCCTTTCATTAGTTTCAGCCCAAATTACCTCCCCACACCACTTCACTCTTTGAAGAATATGGCCTAAAAAGCCAAAGACTGCTATGACACATATTTCATCACTCACGAAAATCCCCTACCCGCAGAAAGCCTACTATCGGGCTATACACACACACACACAAGGATATTTTGAATATGTTTCATTTAGAGAATAGTGTATGTTCATGACAGAGCCATCACAAAGACGAGCCAAAGCAAAGGCAATATAACAGCTTACCCAAGTTGGTAGAGACGATGCATGTGGCGCCACAACACATAGAAATCAGCAGCTTGCTTCAAGCATACCTCATTGAAAGAATACACGCACATAATTAACAAGATCCCCCAACATCATCTCTGGCTCTGGACTGTTCCAGAACAGTTGTTCATCCTACTCCACTCTAATGCAAACAGGGCTGAATACCCAATCAGTTCCTGGATTAAAAAAAAAAAAAATTGAGTAACAAATATTACTTCACAAGACACTCGTGCAGGCTCTTGGAATACAGACCAAGAAGCCACGAAAAAGAAGCCAGAAGAATGTACACAAATACCTGCTTGTTGGCCAAAGAAGAAAATGTACACTTTATATTATGCAGGTATCTCATCACTGGGTGGACCTCAAGGGGGTGCAGGGAGGGGCAGGAGCCAAATCAAGACACATGGGGAACAGTGTTTGGGAAATCTATTGCATCACGAAAAAATTCATGGTACCTCTGACATACATGAAGGCTCAGTATATCTCTGAGGGGCATGTGAAATCTGGGGCCAAGTGAAAATAAGGATCCTTCAGAACAGAAGTGAATGCTCAGCATAACTCCTGGGACATGTGAAATCTGGGCCAAGAGACCTTATGGATCCTTCAGGTTAGAAGTGCATGCTTCGGTTAACTCCTGGGACATGTGAAATCTGAGACCAAAGGACATGCAGGAACCTCCTGGATAGAAATGAAAGTTCAGGATCTTCCAGGAGAGATTAAAGTTCAGGATACTCCTGGACAATCATGAACGCTCTAAACATCCTGGACAGAAGTGAAAGTTCAGGATATTCATGAGCAGGTGAAAGTTCAAAACATTCTACACAAGTGCAAGTTCAGGATACTCCTGGGTAGAAGTGAAAGCTCAGGATACTCTTGGAGAGAAGACAAAGTGCAAAATACTGGACAAAGTCTTCTTCTTCTGTATATGCAGGCTGATACTCCTGCAGACACTCCCTATATGGACAGGCAAGTATTAATCCCATCTACCCTACACAGGGAGTGGGTTTTGTGTGCATCCTGCCATTAAGGCAGCCATACTCTGTCTTCAGGGAAACTGGACAGTAGTAAAAGTTCAGAATATTTTGGACAGATGTGAAAGATCAGGATACACCAGGGTTGAAGAGACATTTCAGGACCCTCCAAGAGAGATGAAAAATTCAGAACCTTCAGTGCAGAAGTGAAAGTTCAGGATACCCTGGTAGAAGTGAAAGTTCAGGATACCCTGGTAGAAGTGAAAGTTCAGGATCCTCCTGGGTTCAAGTACAGGATACTCAAGTGGCCAAATAAACCCGTTCCTGTAGTGAGAACGGGAGAATGATTCACACATCTCAGGGTCAACTGAAACTTCAGGATACTCCTGGAGTAATGTGTAAGTTCTAGATACCTTCAATGACAAAGAAAAACCTCAGACAACTTTAGGGGGACAAGTGAAAATTCTGGATAAAGCTGCATCATGTGAAAGTTCCTGGGATCAGTGAAAGTTGATGAAACTCACTGGGGTCAAATAAAAGCTGAAAAACTCTCCAATGAGGAAGTGAAACAACAGGATACTTTCAAGGCTAAGTGAAAACTCGGAATACAGCAGCTGCATCAATAGTGACATGCACCCCCACACACATATCTTTTCTTGCAAATGCAAAACAAAAAGACCTACTATTCTTAACACTGATTTTCAAAGCTGGTAACTTAAAATGCTCTTGAAGTGCAAGGAGAAGGTACGAATAAAAGCCATTCACAGTCAGCAAAAGATATTTACTATGTCCAAGGCAAATGCCATCTTTTCCATGATGTCGTAAAGTCCGTCTTCTTCTTTTTTTTGTATTGTTGTTGTTGCCATTTTTCCTTCCAAAAATGTCTTTCTTGAAAGAAAAAGGGAAAAAAGCTTATCCAGTTCTAGCTATCATGAACAATTTCATGTTGGGGGAAAAAGTTTCCCCATGTCAAAGATTTCTTTCATCTGCATTTCACTTGTCAAGCATTCCTCTTATCTGCATTTCACTTGTCAAACATTCCTCTTATCTGCATTTCACTTGTCAAACATTCCTCTTATCTGCATTTCACCCGTCAAACATTCCTCTTATCTGCATTTCACTTGTCAAACATTCCTCTTATCTGCATTTCATTTGTCAAACATTCCTCTCATCTGCATTTCACTCAAGTAGCAGAAGTAAAACTTCTGAATACTCCCGGGCAAGGTTCAGGGTACTTTGGGATCACATGGCAGTAAAGAAATTTTTGAATCAAGAGAAAACTGGAGATAGTCGTGGGTCAAATGAATGTTCAGGACAAAGAGCCAAAGAGAAAGTTAAGGATTCTCCTAGGTCACAGTGAAACTTCAGTGTACTTCTGGGAAAGTGAAAATTCTGGATAGTTTTTGCTGTTGACTAACAGTTCAGTATACACCTGGAGATCAAAGTTCACGCTGCTTCTTGCATTAAGGTGAAAGCTGAAGATGCTCCTGAATCAAAGTCAAAACGTGTAGAATACCCCTGGATCAAAGTACTCCATCTCACACCAAAACATAGGCCTGCCAATCTCAGAGGCTGTATTGCAGACAAAATCATGTTGAAACCACAGACTGTGTACAAAAACATGCAACACCATTGTATGTCTCTCATGAACCATAAATAAATAAGTACAACGATACAGAGATACGGTTTTGCATCTGAAGGAGAAATGTACACAAGGATATTGCCCACAACACAAGGGAATGGGAGGTAGGGGGCACCCACTGTGGCAAAAGGTCCACTACTTTCATGTGACAGAGTAACAAGTGACAGCAGGCAACACTGACACAGACTGGAACCAAGAAACACTGAATGCATCACAGCATGACTGAACACACGACACAAAGTTGCAAGTTTCATAGTCTGATTCATGGGGTACCTGCAAGTTTCATAGTCTGATTCATGGGGTACCTGCAAGTTTCATAGTCTGATTCATGGGGTACCCACCCTCCCTGAAAACCACACACAACTTGTTTTTCGGTAGTAAAATAACTGATGCACATGCGCATACCTGGGTAATATCCTATGCATACAGACCTGTCAACTGCTCAGGTTTCAGAGAAAAAAAGATACAGTTTTTCCTGAATTATTGTGGTGCTGTGTCTGGACAAAACTGCATGGGTTGAGAAAAAAAAGTAAAAGTAAAGAAAGAAAATGAAAAACATGACATCTGGTCAAGTCTTTCCATAATATATGCTATGGGCACCATCCCTACCACACGAGCGTACACCCGAGTAGCTGATGTGAATTCATCCAATCACAAAGAAGCTTTACCAAACTGCTGTTCATCACATCCAATCAGACGGGTAAAAGTGTGGTGTATGGCCTTCATCACTGGGCTTGGTTTCCACCCCTGCTTGTGCTTTGAAACACACTAATATAAGTTCATCCGAACCATTAGGAACAGCACAGCCGTAGGAAGATCTAGGAGATCATGGTATGGTCAAATACAAGTTAAAGTGACCAGAGGCATTTCAGTTTCAATAAAACAAATGCATATCGATGTCTGTTTGTCACTTAACAACTTTGGACAGGGCATGCCACCAAAACAAATTACGGAGAAAATCAAGCTTATAACTTGCTATCTTCTGTAGTGTCAGAGAGGGTCCTAACATGATTTGCCTGCCGACACAAACCAGCAGCTCTGCACCCAGTTATTTCACTGCTGTTTTATACTGACCACTTCCTTGTGTTGGTATTTGTGATGCTTTGCCATCCTCATTCTTTCTTGTTGATGGTTGGGGACCTGATCGATTTTACAGTAAAAATACAGTGTTCACTGTGGCCAATCACAATCAAGAGGAGGAATGAGATGCTGAAAAAAGTATGTGTACCAGAGAGTTGTCTGTGAGAATATTGATCAATAGTGAATCCAGCTTCACAGTCTTTAATGATATAACATTCTTGGTTCTTTCAAAAATGATATATGGTAGCTTTGTAAGGTGAGATTAATACTGAAAGTCAGTTCACAAAAAATTCATGCAGTGTTGCACTTTAAGCTTAAAAGCAGTTGACAGGTCTGCACATATACACAAGCATGTACACAGTATACATTGAAGATACAGCATACAATTATCAGTTACATATCTGGTGAATGGAGAACTCCCATAACATCAGCTTCTTTGAGCCGAGTTATGCTTGATAAGCAGCAAGAATCTACAGCTACAGACATAAATGCATGGCAAGGTTTACAAGGCTTGCACTATCGACTGTTAGCAGCAAGAATCTACAGTACAACATAATGCATGGCAAGGTTTACAAGGGCTCTGCACTATCGAACTGTTTGACCTATCCACTGCCAGTCCACAACATGGACATGCACCAATGACTGTATATATTAAGAAAAGCCACTCAGAGGATTTTCTACATATTTCATGATTGAAGACATCGCAGTTGTGTCCCTTGTCACCGACAAGATGGTGACTGAATCGAAGCCCAGAACAACAGTATCGACATGTTTTGATGGCAGTGCTTCCCCTTGCAATTTTTCATTTTGATGGAAAAGGAAAGGAAAATGTGTTTCTTGGTCTGGGGAGGCCTACAGGCATGTTATGATCTTGTGTAATCTGATACCCATATGCTACAATGTACTTTGACAAAATTAATTCATAACTGTATGGAATATCAAACTTTATAACTGGATGCGAAACAACCAAAACCGCCTGAAAATTGATTGCTTGCACCGTTCGTCTCTAAATCAGTCCTTAACATTCCATTACCTGTGAAATAAATTGTCACAGTGAAAGGTACATTTCATATCACATAGTTTACAAATAATAAACCGTGGTAAAAGGGGATAGTAAAGAAGATTCTAAGTGGGTGTGTGGGTGTGTGAGAGCGTGCATGTAAGGATAAACGTGGCGGGCTCCTCAGGACTGCACTACAGCCCAAATACATCTTCTCCCAAAGCAGTTCGCTAGCTAGTGACCATTAAAAATGGAGTTTTTGGATTTTATCAATAACAGATGCAGAGTCACAAGCACTGCTGACCTGAACATGCTGGCAGATCAAAAGGTGCGATGTAGGCTGATCAGCGTGGTGTTCAGGCCGTTCCTCTCTTTTATACATTTTTATTTGAGCACAAAATCAACCTGATTCTTTTTTTTTCATTGTGTAAGCTTATATGCCTAATTCAGTTCTTTCATGATGATCAGCCCTGCCTCTTTTTCTTGACTGCCCCCCTCACCTTCCCTACACTCTTATCGGCTGGTTCATGAAGATTTATTGGTCCAAACTTCTGCATTCATTGACTCAAAATACAAACGTCATTTAACATCCAATCTTACCTGTGGGAATATGAAAGAACAAAAGTTCCTCAAAGTCAGAGCCAGTGCTGCAGTGAGTTTGCACCACAAGAGTCACCACTGCTTCTGCTCTTTCTCTTGTGGTCTTCATTTTCCTGTTCAGATACAGGGCCATCATCCAAACCTCAACTTGCACTAAACACCTCAGTGCCTATCTTAGAATGTAAAATCACTGCTACCTTTCAATGCAATATTATATCAAACATACACACACACCAAAACAGAAAACCAAAATCAAAAAAATTCCAAAATCAATCTACCTCCATCAATGTTGGTCTTTCTCTAGCTCTGCCCATCACAGACAGATGCACAAGCAGATATAAGGTAAGGTGGAAAATAGTGTAATACAACAGAGGTAATCACATTGTATCTGCTGGCACAAGTTACAGTAAATCATCAACAAACAGTGGCTTGGAATGGTTTCTGTTCCTCATCTGCATCTCACATCAGTTCAAAACATGATATAAACAACACACACGTACAAGTACACACACACACACACATACAAGCAGAGAGAATACTCTTTCTTAATCAAAAACATTTTTTGTTATCTATACAGTTCTTTTTCATCAGATGCTCTTAAAACAATAAAACGTTAAGTAAAATTTCACTTCACCAGTGAGGACAAACCAACCCATCACATCAACAGTATGCCACATGAGCCACATCACCAACCACACTGACCCAGTGAACAAAACATATACTATGTAGACACTGAAAAAAACAAGTAGCATCCGGCTGGACACCAAATAATCTGGCATTGTCAATGACCTGGCATGGTCAATGACCCACAGAAATACATGTGTTCACAATCTATGACACAATTAGCGTAAGAGGTTGAATAAAACAAAATTACATACATATATGTATATATATATATATAAGAAGATAGAGGAACACCCTCCATGTAATCAGTCCAGTCACTCCTGACATTATTGTACCGGAGCTAAAAATAGAGGCTGATGATGTCATTTACCAAACTTGAGAAATGGAAGGATTACTCCAAACCGCAGTTGTTCTTTCAGTAGATGTTACTGTATTAAATATGGGATTTTGACAGACTTAAATTCTACAATTACACTATACACTATGATGAAACGGTATTCAAGTTGGGACTTTGTGAATTCTATTATCACTATGATGTAACTGTTTCATATTTGGGATTTTGATCAATTTGAACTCTACAGTGACTCTCCTTTACAATGTTACAATACTAAATTTGGCATTTTGATTGCTCTAAATGAGATAAGATAATGTTGCTTATAGCCCAGCCGACCGCAAAGGGCCACATCAGGGCTGTGATTGCTCTAAATGCTACAGTCACTCTCCTTTAGGATGTTACTGTACCAAATTCAGGATTCTGACAGCTAGGTTTGAATTCTACAACCAGTCAATGATGTTACTGTACCAAATTCAGGATTCTGACAGCTAGGTTTGAATTCTACAACCAGTCAATGATGTTACTGTACCAAATTCAGGATTCTGACAGCTAGGTTTGAATTCTACAACCAGTCAATGATGTTACTGTATCAAATCAGGAATTTCCGTAGCTTTGAATCCTACAATCACTCTGTGACATTGCTAGTTTGGAACTTTGATCAGTTTCAATTCTACATCCGCCCTTTTGCTTTACTTTCTTTTGTTTGTAACATTGCTGTGGAAAACCACATAATGTACACACTGCTGTGGAAAACCACATAATGTACACACTGCTGTGGAAAACCACATAATATACACACTGCTGTGGAAAACCACATAATGTACACACTGCTGTGGAAAATGCCTTTCAACCCCCTAAGACAGTTTAACAGTTCAACCTCTTGTCTCAAAACTGTCTGTGGAGTGGGTATCTGTAACTATGGCCACCCTTTTACTGATCTAAATTTGGTTTATAGCCCTGAATGGGGTTTGTAAAGATCATTTTTAATGGAGTGCAAAAACAACAAGAAGAAGAAAAATCCAGCTACAAAAAACAACCTAAAAATATGACTCACTGAAGGGTGACATCAAGAGTTACTTCTTGGGGGATGGTCAGCTGATCAGTGTACCTTTCCTTTCAAAAGAACTCATGCACACCCACTACATACAACTGAAAGTGATCACGTGGCTGGGGAACTATCTGGCATCTCTCCTCGATATTTGGCATCCTAAGAAAATTCAGTGAAAGTCATCTATGATTATCTACTTCATTCTTGTTTTAAGAAAACGATTCACATTGAATTCTCAGCAACTGCTAACCATGATTAATATTAAATGTGTAATACAACATTGACTTCATCAAAAATGGATAGCACACAAATAATGCTGCCCTTCCCCATCCACATTTGACACATGTGCCTGTAAAACACCTATCCTTGCCAGTTCAACAACAAGTCACACATGACACATGTGCCTGTAAAACACCTATCCTTGGCCAGTTCAACAACAAGTCACACATGACACATGGCCTTAAACACTACGTTGGCCAGTTCAACAACAAGTCACACAGACACATGCTGTAAAAACTATCTTTGCATTTAAAACAAGTCAACATGACAATTAAGTGGGTTGGTCATAACAAACAAAGCAAAAAAGTGATAAAACTAACAGAGCAATAAAGATAAGTAAAGCGACAAATGAAGTGATGAAACTAACAAAGCAACAAAGAGAAGTAAGACAAATGAATGATAAACTAACAAAGCAACAAAGCGAAGTAAAGAGACAAATGAAGTGATGAAACTAACAAAGCAACAAAGCGAAGTAAAGCGACAAATGAAGTGATGAAACTAACAAAGCAACAAAGCGAAGTAAAGCGACAAATGAAGTGATGAAACTAACAAAGCAACAAAGCGAAGTAAAGCGACAAATGAAGTGATGAAACTAACAAAGCAACAAAGCGAAGTAAAGCGACAAATGAAGTGATGAAACTAACAAAGCAACAAAGCGAAGTAAAGCGACAAATGAAGTGATGAAACTAACAAAGCAACAAAGCGAAGTAAAGCGACAAATGAAGTGATGAAACTAACAAAGCAACAAAGCGAAGTAAAGCGACAAATGAAGTGATGAAACTAACAAAGCAACAAAGCGAAGTAAAGCGACAAATGAAGTGATGAAACTAACAAAGCAACAAAGCGAAGTAAAGCGACAAATGAAGTGATGAAACTAACAAAGCAACAAAGCGAAGCAAAGCGACAAATGAAGTGATGAAACTAACAAAGCAACAAAGCGAAGTAAAGAGACAAATGAAGTGATGAAACTAACAAAGCAACAAAGCGAAGTAAAGCGACAAATGAAGTGATGAAACTAACAAAGCAACAAAGCGAAGTAAAGAGACAAATGAAGTGATGAAACTAACAAAGCAACAAAGCGAAGTAAAGAGACAAATGAAGTGATGAAACTAACAAAGCAACAAAGCGAAGTAAAGAGACAAATGAAGTGATGAAACTAACAAAGCAACAAAGCGAAGTAAAGCGACAAAACTAGAGGGGCGCATGGGGCAGCTCAGACCTCTGTCAAAGTCACACAGATCTGGGTCCACCCTTTGACCTACATCCCCACCACAGATCTGGGTCCACCCTTTGACCTACATCCCCACCACAGATCTGGGTCCACCCTTTGACCTACATCCCCACCATAGATCTGGGTCCACCCTTTGACCTACATCCCCACCACAGATCTGGGTCCACCCTTTGACCTACATCCCCACCACAGATCTGGGTCCACCCTTTGACCTACATCCCCACCACAGATCTGGGTCCACCCTTTGACCTACATCCCCACCATAGATCTGGGTCCACCCTTTGACCTACATCCCCACCATAGATCTGGGTCCACCCTTTGACCTACATCCCCACCATAGATCTGGGTCCACCCTTTGACCTACATCCCCACCATAGATCTGGGTCCACCCTTTGACCTACATCCCCACCATAGATCTGGGTCCACCCTTTGACCTACATCCCCACCATAGATCTGGGTCCACCCTTTGACCTACATCCCCACCATAGATCTGGGTCCACCCTTTGACCTACATCCCCACCACAGATCTGGGTCCACCCTTTGACCTACATCCCCACCACAGATCTGGGTCCACCCTTTGACCTACATCCCCACCACAGATCTGGGTCCACCTTTGACCTACATCCCCACCATAGATCTGGGTCCACCCTTTGACCTACATCCCCACCACAGATCTGGGTCCACCCTTTGACCTACATCCCCACCATAGATCTGGGTCCACCCTTTGACCTACATCCCCACCATAGATCTGGGTCCACCCTTTGACCTACATCCCCACCATAGATCTGGGTCCACCCTTTGACCTACATCCCCACCATAGATCTGGGTCCACCCTTTGACCTACATCCCCACCATAGATCTGGGTCCACCCTTTGACCTACATCCCCACCATAGATCTGGGTCCACCCTTTGACCTACATCCCCACCATAGATCTGGGTCCACCCTTTGACCTACATCCCCACCATAGATCTGGGTCCACCCTTTGACCTACATCCCCACCACAGATCTGGGTCCACCCTTTGACCTACATCCCCACCACAGATCTGGGTCCACCCTTTGACCTACATCCCCACCATAGATCTGGGTCCACCCTTTGACCTACATCCCCACCATAGATCTGGGTCCACCCTTTGACCTACATCCCCACCATAGATCTGGGTCCACCCTTTGACCTACATCCCCACCACAGATCTGGGTCCACCCTTTGACCTACATCCCCACCATAGATCTGGGTCCACCCTTTGACCTACATCCCCACCATAGATCTGGGTCCACCCTTTGACCTACATCCCCACCATAGATCTGGGTCCACCCTTTGACCTACATCCCCACCATAGATCTGGGTCCACCCTTTGACCTACATCCCCACCATAGATCTGGGTCCACCCATTGACCTACATCCCCACCACAGATCTGGGTCCACCCTTTGACCTACATCCCCACCATAGATCTGGGTCCACCCTTTGACCTACATCCCCACCATAGATCTGGGTCCACCCTTTGACCTACATCCCCACCATAGATCTGGGTCCACCCTTTGACCTACATCCCCACCATAGATCTGGGTCCACCCTTTGACCTACATCCCCACCATAGATCTGGGTCCACCCTTTGACCTACATCCCCACCACAGATCTGGGTCCACCCTTTGACCTACATCCCCACCATAGATCTGGGTCCACCTGACCTACATCCCCACCATAGATCTGGGTCCACCCTTTGACCTACATCCCCACCACAGATCTGGGTCCACCCTTTGACCTACATCCCCACCACAGATCTGGGTCCACCCTTTGACCTACATCCCCACCACAGATCTGGGTCCACCCTTTGACCTACATCCGCACCACAGATCTGGGTCCACCCTTTGACCTACATCCCCACCACAGAGCTGGGTCCACCCTTTGACCTACATCCCCACCACAGAGCTGGGTCCAACCTTTGACCTACATCCCCACCACAGATCTGGGTCCACCCTTTGACCTACATCCCCACCACAGATCTGGGTCCACCCTTTGACCTACATCCCCACCATAGATCTGGGTCCACCCTTTGACCTACATCCCCACCACAGATCTGGGTCCACCCTTTGACCTACATCCCCACCATAGATCTGGGTCCACCCTTTGACCTACATCCCCACCACAGATCTGGGTCCACCCTTTGACCTACATCCCCACCACAGATCTGGGTCCACCCTTTGACCTACATCCCCACCACAGATCTGGGTCCACCCTTTGACCTACATCCCCACCACAGATCTGGGTCCACCCTTTGACCTACATCCCCACCACAGATCTGGGTCCACCCTTTGACCTACATCCCCACCACAGATCTGGGTCCACCCTTTGACCTACATCCCCACCACAGATCTGGGTCCACCCTTTGACCTACATCCCCACCACAGAGCTGGGTCCACCCTTTGACCTACATCCCCACCACAGAGCTGGGTCCACCCTTTGACCTACATCCCCACCACAGAGCTGGGTCCACCCTTTGACCTACATCCCCACCACAGATCTGGGTCCACCCTTTGACCTACATCCCCACCACAGATCTGGGTCCACCCTTTGACCTACATCCCCACCACAGATCTGGGTCCACCCTTTGACCTACATCCCCACCACAGATCTGGGTCCACCCTTTGACCTACATCCCCACCACAGATCTGGGTCCACCCTTTGACCTACATCCCCACCACAGATCCTGAGCAAAATTTAATGACTTCATCCTGGGACCACATTTGATCTTTTCACCGAATTCCATCAGAACCAATTCAGCAGTGTTAGTGTGATCGATCAAATGGATGAAACAATAGACTTTAGGTCACATTTCATCTTTACATCTGGTCTCGTTAAAATCACTTCTGCAGTTTGGTGTAGTCTTTCTTTCACATGACACCTTGGGCCGCCATCTGACCACCAGCTTTCTTCCCATGAAGCCAGCATCTCTAGCATCATCTTCCCAGTACGCTAAACAACTGCTGCAGATGAAAACATGTCCCTCTTGGCAAAAGCAATAAAGGAACAGAGTAAAATCATTAACAGGGGCATCGTGTAAACAGTGCTTTCAATCCTGTCCAACTAAAACACTGTTATGCAGATCATGATTAAATCTTCACTTCAAGTAGCTACATTCTTCAAAACTTGAAGGCTGAGGCCTCTACAAGAATTGATAGCATCATGGAAGACAACAGTCTGCTCGATGCGGTAGTAGTACATCATTTGTTCCAGGAAGAGAATGCCGAGTAACCACGTGCTGCATGACACTTGTTTTCAGGGATTTATTTGTTGTTTTCCAAATTTCACATTAGAATCTGTGCATTATACTCTTTTCAAAACACTGTATTATACAGGATTGAGTACATAACTGTTTCTCAGTTCATTTCTTTTGGACAAAGCTGACACTCTTGCAGTCAGTCTCAGATTGTGTTTCTTCACCCACAGAGCATTGCCACGGTTTGATCCCCAAACCCTCGGCCTGTGTGACTGGTGCTAACCACTTGCCTGTAACTAGATCAATGACAGAAGACACCCGACCACCTTGATCTTTATCTCATCCATACATACACCGCCCCTCTCCCTGAAATCAACTTCTGTTATGAAAAATGGGCAAAATGACACTACGGTCAACTTATCATCGATAAGATGGGAAGATAAACAGGTATTACTTTCCACAACTCACTCTAAACTGACTACAACAAACAACACTCCAACACACCACAGACGACCTGGGTGGCGTGCTGAATTCAAGCCATCCAGTAAGTGAAGTTGTTGCGAACAGCACAAAGCATGTGTGTGAAAGAACTATAAGCACAAATATGGATGTATTTTTCTGCTCCTATATTACAATGTGTCTGTGAATGAAAGGTCCACAATGCTCAGTGCACTGTGGATCATGTGTCTGTGAATGAAAGGTCCACAATGCTCAGTGCACTGTGGATCATGTGTCTGTGAATGAAAGGTCCACAATGCTCAGTGCACTGTGGATCATGTGTCTGTGAATGAAAGGTCCACAATGCTCAGTGCACTGTGGACCACGCTCCACATCACCATGCGACTTTGGGACTACACCACCTGGTACATCTCTACGTCTGCTGTCCTCCATCACTGCTGCTCCAACACCAAGTCCTTTGCCTTTCAACCTTCTGCTCATCACAATGGAAGTAGTCCCCGTGCCAACAACTGTCACACACATCAATGAGAGGTTGCCCATCACAGGGCCACCCTCCACAGCACACCCTGCACAGAGGTCCACTCGTTTCTGTGATACCCATGTCATTATGATTGTCTTCATTCACACACACACACACACAGGCACACACATAGGCTCACACCATAATCTCTCTCTCTCATACACACACACACGCGCGCACAAACACACACACACACACACACGCACACACACACACACACACACACACAAACACTCTCAAGCAATGGCCTATTCAAAGGAATGTCCAACATAACTATCAAGACACCAATCCGACAACTAGATGACATTCACCATCCCTGCTACATGCACCGTCTCTACAATCCTACCTCAACAGTGCCCACCGTCTCTAAACCTAGCGCGCATCTCTAATATCATACTACTGCACTGTTTCTAGGATATCATCATACCTCTACCATCCCCAGGGCATTCAACATCCATCATCTCTAATATCATACTACTGCACTGTTTCTAGGATATTATCATACCTCTACCATCCCCAGGGCATTCAACATCCATCATCTCTAATATCATACTACTGCACTGTTTCTAGGATATCATCATACCTCTACCATCCCCAGGGCATTCAACATCCATCATCTGTCAAACTGTGTAACATCTATCTCCCCTCGGCAACACTGGGACTCCAAAGTCCCATTAGAGTCCACCCAAGATGAGACCACCGTGTCAGGTGTCATCTTCACACAGCAGACCACCAAGAGAATAGCGTCCCTTGGATTGACCTGCTTCTGCCAAGCCTGGGTTGTTCCTTATCCACTAAATTATGCTGTATCTATCGGGCAATCATTATACACTAAAAATGCTTAGAACTATATTCACAAGACCTAGAATTAGCCCACGCCAACACAGTCGCCCTACTTCCACCATCTTCAGAATAATTATCTTATTTCCATCATCCATATAGAATTATTATCACATATCCATCATCTTTTAAGAATTGTTATAATGAATTAATCATTCCTATAACAATTAAGCTAAATCCCTCTTCAAAAGAAAAACAACACTCAATGCATTATCCCTAAATAATGATTATGGATCCCACATTCACCATTCCTGATTCCATAATCCCTAGTATAACAATCATACAGTCATCATCCGTACATAATCATCCTACATCCATTATCTCTGGAATGATTATCCTACATCTACCTTTCCTAGAATAACTATTCTATCTCCACCACCTCTAGCATGATTATCCGACATCTGCTATCCCTAGCAAAACCCTACATCCACCATTCTAAATAACCACCATTCTTAGAATAATTATCTAGTAATCCCTCACCTCTAGATAATTATCTACAGTTACCATCCCTTAAACAATTGTCCTAAATCCACCATCCCTAGAATACTTATAATGTATCCTGTATCCACTGTTCCCAGTATAATTATGCTGTATCCACCATACCTAGAATAATTACCCTAAATCCAAATATCTACATTAGTTATCCAACATCCATCTACTGTCGTCTTTTGTTAAATAATTATGAACAAACATTTATTTTTCCACCACCTGCTTAGAATGAATGTCCAATTTGTCCACAGGCCAAAAAGGATCAACTACGTGTGAATCAATGTATGACCACTCAAAAGATTTGCATGTTGGCCTTGGTATCAAAATGTCAGGAATGTAGAGCAGGAATGTGTATTGTGGATCATACAGTCCTTACTGTTCTGACATGACAGACTCTTTGGAGCTTCAATTTCACAATAGCGCCATCCCATCATCTGTGATGTGTCTGAGATATGCTCAATGACCAAAGCACACACATGGATTCAGAATACCATTTTTGGATAATTTCTGGTATCAGTTTACTGCTGACAACTATAAACCGTCTGTCATCTCTCCACATCGCCAATGTCTGTGTGTATGAGGTTCTGATTTGGCATCCACTTATCGCTGACAGATCGTAACCACTTCAAGCCATGTCATATAAGTTCATGGTGTGAAATGTTCCGATCATTTACAACCCACAGGTTTTCACCAATTCCAGTCTTCTCTCCAGATATTTGTCTTGCACGATGTTCCATTGCACGACCAGTTCCGCACACAACCTCACGCTGGTTTTTGGCCGGTGTCAACATGGCCACCACTTGGTCTTCCATGAGACAGAATACTATGTCTGCATACAATATGGAGGAGAAAAAAAAGTCACAAAAGATATCACATCTGACGAAGATCTTGAGACAAGATCGAAGGATCACAGATTTCTGGCCACACAATAATCTTCATGGTAGTTGCTGTCAGGAACTGTGCTGTCCTGTGCAAGTCCACAGTGTCCTTGAACTTGGTACCCAAGTCAGTGTCTGCTGATGGAAGGAACTTGCCTGCTCCCAGGACACAGCCAAGATGTGGAGCCATAAGATGTCAAAACCAGGAATCTGTTTGTGCTCTCACATACTTGACATCTTTAAAAAAATTTAAAAAGCCAAAAAAAAAAAGAAGCAGAAAAAAAGCACATGGGCAATGTCACAGATCAGCTCCACACAGCCCAGCAGAAAACACTGTTACATCAAATACAACACACAAATCCGGCAACAATCTCCTAAAATAGTCATAAGACCAAAGCTTATAACACATACATCCGTCATCTTCAATTCATCTCATCCCACACTGAAAAAGAACAAAAAAGTTACAATCTAAAAAACAATGTAAAATATCTACAGAAAGTCAGTCATGTAACCGCTCCTGCACCAAACTATTCAACACACACGCTTTAGGGAAGCATTAAAAAAAAACTGAACAAAGTGTCTCTGTATATACACTAAAAATCAGTCAATGCCAGCAATGACCAGCTTGGTGGTTCCTTGTTCACGCTGCACAACTCACACACCAGATCACAGAGATGACAAGCTACAGACTCTGGAGCAGACAGGGAAATAACCCAGCACTCACCAAGAAAAGATGACCCAACACAAGCCACTGAAAGAGGAGTACACAGAGAGGCACCAAAGTAATACAAACCATTCTCTCTTCATTTCCAGTTCACAGTGCCCTCCCTCACTATCATCCCTCCCACCCCCACCATGGTGCTGTCCCTCACTCCCCTCACCCGCTTTCCCACCTTCCTTTCCACTTCACAAAGCGCAGAGGGGCCATAGATCTGGAACTGTAGAACATCTGTAGGCATCAATCTCCATGATGCCAGTCTTCATACTGTCAGTTCTGACGACAGCGCTTGACAGAATGACAGACAGCTGTAAACTTTTTGCCTTCAATTCTAAACCTTTTAATGTCAAACTTCAAGTGCACTGCTTTGCATTGGAAACATCAGCAGTAAAATCTTATATGCTCTGAGAATAGCCGAATGTGACAGTACGCATTAATGTGGATGGAAATCAGTAAAGTACTGGGATAGTTTTGAATGGAAATACTGCTTGAAAAAAAACTGAAAACCAAAAACAACAAAGGACAGCCTCCATGAAAGGTTTTGTGGACATGTCTACATGTTCCTGTGTCTTCATGTCCCCATATCGATACATCTCTATGTCATAAAGTCTGTTTGTCTCAGTCCTTTTGCATCCTGCCTGATGCGTATGTGTCTCAATATATATATGCCCCATTTCTATGTCTCTATGGCCCATGTCTAAATCCCCGTTTCCCTTGTCTAGGTTCTGTGTCTCTGTCCCCATGTCTGTGAATCTGCATCTCTTTACACCTCCATGTCTATGACCTCAGGTGTATATATCCCTGATCTATGATGTTCCCATTTGATATATTCGTATGTCTTTATCAGTGTATGTCTCCAGGTCTACGTGTCCCTGGGTCTAAATGTCCCCAAGTCAGTGTTATGTCCTGGTGTCCATATATTTCCATACTAATGTGTCCCCACATCCAAATTCCACATCTATAAGTCAGCTCATCCCCATATCTATAATTATATCCCCAAGTCTCTCTGTCCTCATGTCTCCATGTCTAAACATTTCCATGTCTACACACCCCAATGTCTATTGTCCCCATGTCTATATGTCCCCATGTCTACACATCCCCATGTCTATATGTCTCATGTCTACACATCCCCATGTCTATCCTCCCCATGTCTGTAAGTTCCCATGTCTATATGTCCCCATGTCTATATGTCCCCATGTCTGTATGTTCCCATGTCTATCCTCCCAGTGTCTGTAAGTTCCATGTTATATGTTCCCATGTCTGAATTCCCATGTCTGTATTTCCCATGTCTGTATGTTCCATGTCTATCCCCAGTGTCTGTAAGTCATGTCTATATGTCCCCATGTCTGTATGTTCCCATTCTGTATGTTCCATGTCTATCCTCCCAGTGTCTGTAAGTTCCCATGTAATGTCCCCATGTCTGTATGTTCCAATGTCTGTATGTTCCCATGTCTATCCTCCCAGTGTCTGTATGTTCCCATGTCTATCATACCCATGTTCATAGATCCCCATGTCTGTATGTCCCAATGTCTATAGGTCCCCATGTCTGTATGTCCCAATGTCTATAGGTCCCCATGTCTGTAGTCCCAATGTCTATAGGTCCCACGTCTGTATGTACCATGTCTATAGGTCCCCATGTCTGACATCCGACGTCTGTCGTCCCCATGTCTATTGGTCCCCATGTCTATTGGTCCCCATGTCTATTGTCCCTATGTCTGTACGTCCCCATGTCTATCATCCCCAGGTCCCCATATCTATCGTCCCCATGCCTGTAATTCCCCTTGTGTATCGTCCCTATGTCTGTACATCCCCATGACTGTACATCCCCATGTGTATCGTCCTCATGTGTAGTCGTCCCCATGTCTGTACATCTCCATGTCTATCGTCTCCATGTCTATAGGCCCCCACGTCTGTACATCCCCATGTATCGTCCTCATGTGTATTGTCCCATGTCTGTACATCTCCATGTCTATCGTCTCCATGTCTATAGCCCACGTTGTACTCCCCATGTCTATATGTCCCCATGTCTATCATCCACATGTCTATCGTGCCCATGTTTATATGTCACCATGTCTATCATCCCCATGTCTATATGTCCCCATGTCTATCATCCCCATGTCTATATGTCACCATGTCTATATGTCCCCATGTCTATTGTCCCCATGTCTATCGTGCCCATGTCTATATGTCCCCATGTCTATCATGCCCATGTCTATATGTCCCCATGTCTATCATCCCCACATAACGTGGTGACAGCCCTGATGTGGCCCTTTGCGGTCAGCTGGGCTATAAGCAACATTATCTTATCTTATCATCCCATGTCTATATGTCCCCATGTCTATCATCCCCATGTCTATATGTCCCCATGTCTATCATCCCCATGTCTCTATGTCCCCATGTCTATCATCCACATGTCTGTATGTCCCCATGTCTATCATCCCCATGTCTGTATGTCCCTATGTCTATCGTCCCCATGTCTTCTCCCATCTTTTACATCCCCATGTTCCCCTATCTGTATGTCCCCATGTCTATACGACTCCATGTCTATGTCTCCATATCTCCAAGTCCCCATGTCAGTATGCCTTCATGTCTGGACCTTCTTACCTCTACAACACACACTGCCGGTCCTTCATTACCTCTACAACACACACCTGCCGGTCCTTCATGTCTGGACCTTCTTACCTCTACAACACTTCACCACATGCCGGTCCTTCATGTCTGGACCTCTTACCTCTACAACACACACTGCCGCCCTCTTGGACCTTCTTACCTCTACAACACACACTGCCGGACCTTCTTACCTCTACAACACACACTGCCGGTCCTTCATGTCTGGACCTTCTTACCTCTACAACACACACTGCCGGCCTTCTTACCTCTACACACACACACTGCCGGACCTTCTTACCTCTACAACACACACTGCCGGTCCTTCATGTCTGGGACCTTCTTACCTCTACAACACACACTGCCGGTCCTTCATGTCTGGACCTCCTTACCTCTACAACACACACTGCCGGACCTTCTTACCTCTACAACACACACTGCCGGTCCTTCATGTCTGGACCTCCTTACCTCTACAACCACACCAACTGCCGGTCTTTTCTGATGGGGTTCTTTTTCATTGATTGGACAAGAAAGGACGTCTGCCACATGTAAGGATATTTCAAAAACAAGAAACACCAGCACAAGAATACATACGGTGGGAGCGAAACAGGGGAAGAGAGGGATATATGAGAGAGGGGGGGGGGGGGGGCAGGAGTAGAGGGAGGCTAGACTCATTAGCTTATCTGAATAGGCATGTGGATGTATGAACAGCAACATATGGCTTTCTCAGAATAGTAGAACATGGGGACACAGAAAGTCTTTTCTTTGGGGGACACAGGGACACAGCCTGTTTTCATGCTGGGACACTCTCTAACAGACACAGGGACACAGTCTGTCTCCATGCTGGGACACTCTCTAACAGACACAGGGACACAGTCTGTCTCCATGCTGGGACACTCTCTAACAGACACAGGGACACAGTCTGTCTCCATGCTGGGACACTCTCTAACAGACACAGGGACACAGTCTGTCTCCATGCTGGGACACTCTCTAACAGACACAGGGACACAGCAAGTGTTTCTCTGGGAACACACATTACATCACAGACATTCATGGACAGCAAAACTTTCTGCCGGGACTCATAACAAGGTGTACGGCCAAAGACAGAGTGTGTGTTTTTGCAAGGGGAACACATATAACTGACATGAGGACATTGAAAAGTAAGTGTTTCTACAGGGGACACGCAGCTATTGACACAGGGGCCACAGATCTATGTCTTTCTGTAGGCAATGCATATATAGAGACATGAGGACACTGAGAAACAGTGAGTATTTGTACTGTGGACACATAGCAACTAGCACAGAGGCCAGCAAAATAGTATGCCTTTCTGCATGGGAGACAGAGAGTAGATACAGGGACACAGTCCTTCCTCCAGGGACACTTTACACATGGGGTCAAAGACACATTGTATCTTTGTGCCGAGGACACACAGTCATAGCTACTGTGACAAAGCAGGCCTGTCAACCAGGGACCAACAACAAAGACACGGGGTCATAGCAAGTCTTTCTGCAAAGACACAGGGTCTTTAGCAAGTCTTTTGCAAAGACACAGGGACATAGCAAGTCTTTCTGCAAAGACACAGGGTCATAGCAAGTCTTTCTGCCACAACAACACAGTCATATTCAAATAAGTATGGTAAGTTTTTTTCAGCATTGGGACACATAGTAAAAACATAGGACAATAGCTGCTTTCTGCTTGGAACATACATTAATAGAACATAGATGGAAAAGTATGCTTTACCTGTAAACCTGCTGGGGACATTAATCATAGACAAAGGGACACAGTATGTCATGTTGCTGGGGACAATAGTAGCAGACAAATGGACCCAGACATATGACTTTACTGTTGGGAACACAGTTACAGGACACATATGTTTGTTGCTGGGGACACAGTAGCAGACAAATGGACCAGAGACACATGACTTTACTGTGGGACACACAGTTACAGGGACACGCAGGTTTACCTGCCAGAGAATCAAGTAAACAAGCCATAGTTGCTGGGGAAGCACATTATTGCAACACATAGGCACATGGACACCAAGGTCCAATCACTAGTTGTAGGAACAGAGGACCATTGTCAAGTTGATACTGGGGAGCACATCTATTGCAACACATAGGCACATGGGACACAAGGTCAATCCAGAGCTTTCGGTAAGGAGGGGGGCAAAGGAGAAGACACTGAAAATCACTCGAACACAAGGACCTTGAGAACTGACACAAGCCCAAACCCCACACAGCTCATCAGCAACCTCCTCCATGACAGATTCACTTACACACAAACACCACACACAGCTCATCAGCAACCTCTCCATGACAGATTCACAACACACAAACACCACACACAGCTCATCAGCAACTCTCCATGACAGATTCACATACACCAAACACCACACACAGACCTCAGCAACCTCCTCATGACAATCTCATACACACAAACACCACACAAGCTCATCAGCAACCTCTCCATGACAGATTCACATGTCAACAAACACCCACACAGCACCTCAGCAACTCCTCCATGACAGATTCACATACACACAAACACACACACAGCACCTCAGCAACCTCTCATGACAGATTCACATACACACAAACACCACACACAGTCATCAGCAACCTCCTCCATGACAGTTCACATACACACAAACACCACACACAGCACCTCAGCACTCTCCATGACAGATTCACATACACACAAAACCACACACAGCACTCAGAACCTCCTCCATGACAGATCACATACACACAAACACCACACACAGCTCATCAGCAACCTCCTCCATGACAGATTCACATACACACAAACACCAACCAGCTCATCAGCAACCTCCTCCATGACAGATTAGCATACACACAAACACCACACACAGCACCTCAGCAACCTCTCCATGAAGATTCACATACAACAAACACACACAGCTCATCAGCAACCTCCTCATGACAGATTCGACATACACACAACACCACACACAGGCTCATCGCAACTCCTCCATGACAGATTCACATACACACAAACAGCACACACAGCACTCAGCAACTCCTCCATGACAGATTCACATACACAAAACACACACAGCACCTCAGCAACCTCCTCCATGACAGATTCACATACAACAAAGACCATCACAGCTCATCAGCAACCTCTCCATGACAGATTCACATACACAAGACCACACACAGCGTCCAATCCTCCTCATGACAGATTCACATACAACAAACACACACACAGCACCTCAGACAAACCTCTCCATGACAGATTCACTACACACAAACACACACACAGCTCATCAGCAACCTCCTCCATGACAGATTCACATACACACAAACACTACACACAGCTCATCAGCAACCTCCTCCATGACAGATTCACATACACACAAACACCACACACAGCCTCAGCAACCTCCTCCATGACAGATTCACATACACACAAACACCACACACAGCTCATCAGCAACCTCCTCCATGACAGATTCACATACACACAAACACTACACACAGCTCATCAGCAACCTCCTCCATGACAGATTCACATACCACAAACACCACACACAGCACCTCAGCAACCTCCTCCATGACAGATTCACATACACACAAACACTACACAAGTAAAGTTTGCTCTTTTTGTTCGTTTGTTTAAGGTTGTCATTTCAGTACATCTTTGTCCCTCATTTTTTTCAACCTGTCACACTTATCTCTCCCACTCAGACTCCTGTTTCACAACTCAAGAAATCTGGGCCTGGAGCTAAAAAAAAAATCCACTTTTTGTTAAAATAATCATACAGAACTGCGAACTCACATTATTGGCTGATCACACCTAAGGTCACAGTCTCTGTCCATTCTGACAAAGAAAAGGACACACAGATGTACTGGTCACATGTGAGTCACTTGTCACTGATGTAGCTGCAGTCTTCGCAACTTTTTTCTCTTAAATCTGTTGAGATGTA
>CM031620.1:68826015-68848515 GCA_018398815.1 Conus ventricosus | reverse complement strand
GAAACTCCTTTAAAGAAAAAGAATTTTTTTTAATATATATGTGTTTATGAGTGTGCATACCTGGGTGGTGAAGATGGTGTTTGGGGTGTATATATTATGCTCTACATGTTATGTTATAAATATGCTACATATGTACTGAATGTAAATATGGTGGGATGGGGAAAGTGGGGGAGGGGGTGTAAAGAGAAAGGGATGGAGGAGAGGTCGGGGAAAGGAAAGCGAGAGCAAAGAACTGGAATGATCCAAACTAAAAAAAAAAGTCAGAGGTGGGAGTTGAGTCCATCAGGGATTGTGGTGCCAAGGCGAGAGACGATCCTGGACTCCAGGAATTTTCTTTCTGGGGCTGAGGAGTGGCTTTGTCAAACAGCAGTGACGGAAATATGGGTTTGGCTGTGGCAATCAGCGTTGAAATGAATCCCACTGGTGTTGGATGAGATGATGGAAGGCTCTGAGGTGTTCCACAAAGTGTTCGTTGAGGGTACGATATGTTTCCCTAAAGTACAACTTTGAGCAGAGGCTACATCTCAGTACGTACACCAGGTTGGTGGACTGGCAGGTGAAATGGGACTGGACACTGAATTTTCCTTTTGGGCCAGTAATGCTGTTAATGTTGGCAATGAAAGTGCAGGTTTTACATCCAGGCTGGTTGCACAGGTAATTTCTGGCTGAAGAGTTGGTGTTTTTACTGAACTTGGTTCATACCAGGTGGTTGAGAAGGTTTTTGTCTCTCTTGTAGGCGATGAGGGAAGGTTGGGGACATCTACTAAACCTCCTAACCTCTTACCAATAGCAGGGGTGGGAGCAGAAAATCATAGCTATACTGAAAAGGTCGGGGTGGTCGGGGGCGGCGGCTGCTTAGGCCCCTGGTGGGGTGCAGGGGCAATGCCCTGCTGGGGGAGAATGCCCCCCAGACGCTGAAGAAAATGTCTTGCCAAGACACTGTTGTGGCCTCTCCTTGAAAACAAAGTTAATAATTAACTTCTATACAAGACGACTCCAAATATGACAAATATGACTTATGGCTTAAATATCAAACTGAAAATGTTCTGCCAAGTACTTAGAATACATCTTAAATTCAGTAAACCATCAAAACAAAATAGGATGCAATGTATAAATATTACTCACCAGTGATGTTAATAGAAGATACTGGCCAAATTTTAATCACTTAATTCAAAAGTTCAAGAATGAAGATTCCTGGTTTTGGGTTGTTGTTTTTTTAGTCTTACATGGCTTAAATTCAGCAACTCCATGTGTCATAGTATATGTGTCATAGTATATGTTGCAGTTTTCCTACACATGGAAAGCTGTTCCAGGTTTTGAGTATTTTTGGCAAGTTTTTGACTGAAAGTGATTAAATCAGGCGCCAGTGACAGAGACAAACAGTGTTCCGCTAAAAATGCTAAAGTCCGAACCTTGGCATCCAGCAAGGAATCAACTTTAGACACCGGAGCCATTACTGGAGCAGCAGCAGGAAGAGTTGATGTATGCTTCAGCGCATTCAATCTCTCCACATGTTTTGTCTCCTGGAAATGCACTTCAATCGACTTTTTCCCATTTGACTTGTATACAAGCTTCCGACTGCACAGTATACACCAAACAGCGCCCACTTCATTTGTTTTCCGCAGCCATTTTCAGAACGGACATTCAATTCGTCCATCTCATCCATCCATTCATTTCTCCACTTGTTTTTCTTCAGGTCATTGTTGATCTTCTGTGCCTCTGCATTATCATTAATCAGCTCCATTTTTGATAAATCTGTATAAAGCACGATGATATGGTCTTCACGCATTGAAAACAAGATGGCGGATTTCAAATACAAGTGGCGCGAAAACCTGAACCTGAACATGGAAGGCGCACACGTGAGAAAAAAAAAGGACAAATTTGCTGTACAGAATTCCGTATCAATAGGGAGGGTCTCCCACCCCTGCAATAGGGACATCTAGTTCACTGACACAATAACAATGCATCAAACATCCCTGAGTTACCAATATGGACATCTAGTTTATGGCATAGTAACAACACATGATACTGCTCTATCTTATCAACATGGATGTCTAATTTCTTGACATAATACAACCCAAACTACCCCATCTTACTAAAATGGACATCTAGTTTATTGATGTATTGACACAACATCAAACTACCCTGTCTTACCAATAAGGGCGCCTAGTTTACTGACATAGTAACAAACACATGACACTGCCAGGTCTTACCAATATGGACGTCGAGTTTACTGGCACAGTAGCGACACATGGCTCCATTCTCATTCAGCTGGCCCTGCAGTGTGCTAACTTGCTGCTGCAACTCTTGTTCCTGATGATGAAACAAGTAATACATGTACGTATGCATGTACGTTCACACTCACACACACACACACACACACACTCACACACTCACTCACTCACACACACACACACACACACACACACACACACACACACACACACACATACACACACACATAACACACACACACACACTCAAACGCAACAGGGTGATCATGCACTCAGGCGCACTCACAAAGTTGAAGACACATTCCCTCCCTCCTAATGCTCTTCACCTCTTCAACTAAAATTACTTAATGTGGATAGTTCTGGTTCTATTGTTACAGTCTGGATAGTTCTGGTTCTATTGTTACAGTCTGGATTGTTCTGGTTCTATTGTTACAGTCTGGATAGTTCTGGTTCTATTGTTACAGTCTGGATTGTTCTGATTCTATTGTTACGGCCTGGATAGTTCTGGTTCTATTGTTACAGTCTGGATAGTTCTGGTTCCATTGTTACAGCCTGGATAGTTCTGGTTCTATTGTTACAGCCTGGATAGTTCTGGTTCTATTGTTACAGTCTGGATTGTTCTGATTCTATTGTTACGGCCTGGATAGTTCTGGTTCTATTGTTATGCGACGTTCACACTAGGCTGTAACCATGGTCTAACCAAGTGGTTACATTGAGGGATCTAACTGCGATGAGACAAACTGTTTATTTTTGACACAGCGTGTGTGAATGGAAAGCGTCTAACCATTAGGCTATTTTGTTGTGACGTCGGAGTTTTGGCTCCACCACTATTTCCTGCTCTAACTCATTGGAACCGACGGGGACTAGTGTGAATGCCTTTGTAACCGTATTTGGTCACATCGGGCGATGTAACCTTGAAAATATTTTATCTTCCGAGTCATATTTTTGGGGGCCATGTAACCACCTATCGAACCACAAATCGGGTCTTCCCGAAAAATCGTCTAACCGATGGGAACCCACTGCAACCAAAATTGCGTGGTTCCAGTCAGTTACAGAGCGATCTAACCATTTGGTTAGACCGTGGTTACAGCCTAGTGTGAACGTCGCATTACAGTCTGGATAGTTCTGGTTCCATTGTTACAGCCTGGATAGTTCTGGTTCTATTGTTACAGCCTGGATAGTTCTGGTTCTATTGTTACAGTCTGGATAGTTCTGGTTCCATTGTTACAGCCTGGATAGTTCTGGTTCTATTGTTACAGCCTGGATAGTTCTGGTTCTATTGTTACAGTCTGGATAGTTCTGATTCTATTGTTACGGCCTGGATAGTTCTGGTTCTATTGTTACAGTCTGGATAGTTCTGGTTCTATTGTTACAGTCTGGATAGTTCTGGTTCCATTGTTACAGCCTGGATAGTTCTGGTTCTATTGTTACAGCCTGGATAGTTCTGGTTCTATTGTTACAGCCTGGATAGTTCTGGTTCCATTGTTACAGCCTGGATAGTTCTGGTTCTATTGTTACAGCCTGGATAGTTCTGGTTCTATTGTTACAGTCTGGATTGTTCTGATTCTATTGTTACGGCCTGGATAGTTCTGGTTCTATTGTTACAGCCTGGATAGTTCTGGTTCTATTGTTACAGTCTGGATAGTTCTGGTTCCACTGTTACAGCCTGGATAGTTCTGGTTCTGTTGTTACAGCCTGGATAGTTCTGGTTCTATTGTTACAGCCTGGATAGTTCTGGTTCTATTGTTACAGTCTGGATTGTTCTGATTCTATTGTTACGCCTGGATAGTTCTGGTTCTATTGTTACAGTCTGGATAGTTCTGGTTCTATTGTTACAGTCTGGATTGTTCTGATTCTATTGTTACGGCCTGGATAGTTCTGGTTCTATTGTTAGTCTGGATTGTTCTGATTCTATTGTTACGGCCTGGATAGTTCTGGTTCTATTGTTACAGCCTGGATTGTTCTGGTTCTATTGTTACAGTCTGGATAGTTCTGGTTCCATTGTTACAGCCTGGATAGTTCTGGTTCTATTGTTACAGCCTGGATAGTTCTGGTTCTATTGTTACAGCCTGGATAGTTCTTGTTCTATTGTTACAGCCTGGATAGTTCTGGTTCCATTGTTACAGCCTGGATAGTTCTGGTTCTATTATTACAGCCTGGATAGTTCTGGTTCTATTGTTACAGTCTGGATAGTTCTGGTTCTATTGTTACAGTCTGGATTGTTCTGGTTCTATTGTTACGGCCTGGATAGTTCTGGTTCTATTGTTACAGCCTGGATAGTTCTGGTTCTATTGTTACAGTCTGGATAGTTCTGGTTCCATTGTTACAGCCTGGATAGTTCTGGTTCTATTGTTACAGCCTGGATAGTTCTGGTTCTATTGTTACAGCCTGGACAGTTCTGGTTCTATTGTTACAGTCTGGATTGTTCTGATTCTATTGTTATGGCCTGGATAGTTCTGATTCTACTGTTACAGTCTGGATAGTTCTGGTTCTATTGTTACAGTCTGGATTGTTATGATTCTATTGTTACGGCCTGGATAGTTCTGGTTCTATTGTTACAGTCTGAATTGTTCTGATTCTATTGTTACGGCCTGGATAGTTCTGGTTCTATTGTTACGGCCTGGATAGTTCTGGTTCCATTGTTACAGCCTGGATAGTTCTGGTTCTATTGTTACAGCCTGGAAAGTTCTGGTTCTATTGTTACAGCCTGGATAGTTCTGGTTCTATTGTTACAGCCTTGATAGTTCTGGTTCCATTGTTACAGCCTGGATAGTTCTGGCTCTCTTGTTACAGCCTGGATAGTTCTGGTTCTATTGTTACAGTCTGGATTGTTCTGATTCTATTGTTACGGCCTGGATAGTTCTGGTTCTATTGTTACAGTCTGGATAGTTCTGGTTCCATTGTTACAGCCTGGATTGTTCTGGTTCTATTGTTACAGTCTGGATAGTTCTTGTTCTATTGTTACAGCCTGGATAGTTCTGGTTCTATTGTTACAGCCTGGATAGTTCTGGTTCTATTGTTACAGTCTGGATTGTTATGATTCTATTGTTACGGCCTGGATAGTTCTGATTCTATTGTTACAGTCTGGATAGTTCTGGTTCTATTGTTACAGTCTGGATTGTTCTGATTCTATTGTTACGGCCTGGATAGTTCTGGTTCCATTGTTACAGTCTGGATTGTTCTGGTTCTATTGTTACGGCCTAAATAGTTCTGGTTCTATTGTTACAGCCTGGATAGTTCTGGTTCCATTGTAACAGCCTGGATAGTTCTGGTTCTATTGTTACAGCCTGGATAGTTCTGGTTCTATTGTTACAGCCTGGATAGTTCTGGTTTCATTGTTACAGCCTGAATAGTTCTGGTTCTCTTGTTACAGCCTGGATAGTTCTGGTTCTATTGTTACAGTCTGGATAGTTCTGGTTCTACTCTTACCACCTTGATAGTTCTGGTTCTACTTGGATAGTTCTGGTTCTACTTGGATAGTTCTGGTTCTATTGTTACAGCCTGGATAGTTCTGGTTCTACTGTTACAGCCCAGCTGACCACACAAAGCCTTTTCATGGCGATCAAAACACTGGGGAGGAGGGGGTGTGGATAAAGAAATTTTACATTAAAAGTAGCTTTATAATATACTTACCTGTCCAAACAAATTCCTTATCTCCACTCGATGTGGAACAACGACAAACATCAGGACCCCCCTCCCTACCCCCCCTCCCCACCCACCCAATGTGAACTAGAAGGAAAGATGCTAATTTGTCAAGTATTAATGCCATTCATTCAGATATGAAATATATGGCATTGGTGAAAAGGTTGGCTAACGAACCTGGACCTGGTCAAAAAGAGGAATGATGCAGGAATGCAATGGCACATTCAACATACACTACAGGCTAACTTCAAATACAGGGAGGACTACAAGACATATCGCAATCTGAGTATTCATAAACACTACTAGGTTTTCAGGATATATGGCCTGAACACACAGAAGGTTAACAAACGGAATAAAGAGAGTCCAACAAGATGTGAATAAATGCTTCTGAATCTGAGCAACTTTCTGACATGGAGGTGACCGATTTACTTCATCCAAAACATAGTCCTCAGAAAAGATTGATTTCTCACATTCTGAATTTGACACATCAAAATCATCAAAACTATCATAAAAAGACTAGCATGCCGACATTCTGAATTTAACACATGAAAATCATCAAAACTATCATGAAAAGACTAGCACGCCGACACAACATAACACACCACCGACTACAGTCTCTGAAGCCAACCACTAGTCACACAACAAAACACACCAACCGACTACAGTCTCTGAGGCCAACCACTAGTCACACCAACCAACTACAGTCTCTGAGGCCAACCACTAGTCACACCAACCAACTACAGTCTCTAAAGCCAACCACTAGTCACACCAACCGACTACAGTCTCTGAAGCCAACCACTAGTCACACCAACCGACTACAGTCTCTGAAGCCAACCACTAGTCACACCAACCAACTACAGTCTCTGAAGCCAACCACTAGTCACACCAACCAACTACAGTCTCTAAAGCCAACCACTAGTCACACCAACCGACTACAGTCTCTGAAGCCAACCACTAGTCACACCAACCGACTAGTCTCTGAAGCCATCCACTAGTCACACCAACCAACTACAGTCTCTGAAGCCAACCACTAGTCACACCAACCAACTACAGTCTCTAAAGCCAACCACTAGTCACACCAACCAACTACAGTCTCTGAAGCCAACCACTAGTCACACCAACCGACTACAGTCTCTGAAGCCAACCACTAGTCACACCAACCAACTACAGTCTCTGAAGCCAACCACTAGTCACACCAACCAACTACAGTCTCTAAAGCCAACCACTAGTCACACCAACCAACTACAGTCTCTGAAGCCAACCACTAGTCACACCAACCGACTACAGTCTCTGAAGCCAACCACTAGTCACACAAACCAACTACAGTCTCTAAAGCCAACCACTAGTCACACCAACCGACTACAGTCTCTGAAGCCAACCACTAGTCACACCAACCAACTACAGTCTCTGAAGCCAACCACTAGTCACACCAACCAACTACAGTCTCTGAAGCCAACCACTAGTCACACCAACCGACTACAGTCTCTGAGGCCAACCACTAGTCACACCAACCGACTACAGTCTCTGAAGCCAACCACTAGTCACACAACCTCCCATTCCTCTCAAAAATCCTGGAAATGAGTTGTGCTGAAGCAGCTTCAGACTCATCTTTCAGACCATGGTCTTCTTGAGGCCTGTCAGTCTGCTTATAGGAAGAATCATAGCACTGAGACTGCTGTATTGAGCGTACTGGACTGTTTGCTGTGCAAATCCGACAGTAAACTCGTTTCTCTCGTAGCCTTACTTGATCTGAGTGCTGCCTTTGATACGCTAGATCACACTACTTTACTTGAAAGGCTTAGGGTCACTTTTGGTGTTGATGGGATAGTTCTTCAGTGGTTCGAATCATACATCAGAGATTGGTCGCAGGCGGTGGTTGTGGGTGGTGTAAGGTCTACTTTGTCACCTCTTTTGTATGGAGTACCACAGGGGTCAGTACTGGGCCCAGTGTTGTTTACATTGTACTCACAGCCCTTGTCGGATGTTATCTTGGACCATGATTGTGATTTTCACAAGTATGCTGATGACACTGAAATTTCTAAGAGTGGCACACCTGATGAGTTTGTTTCTGTTCAATCTGGGGTGTCTCGGTGTATCAGCAGTGTGCAGGAGTGGATGACAAGTAATAAGCTTAAATTAAATTGTGAAAAGACTGAAGTCATGCCCGTTGGAACCTCCTCCTGCCTCAAACTCGTTGAGTCAGAGTCAATGGTTGTTGATGGTACTGAATTACCTTTCAATAAGTCTGTCAAATACCTTGGTGTTACCATTGATCAGTGTCTGACCATGCAGAATCAAATATCTGTAGTCTGTCGCTCATCCGTACTGCTTCCATCCGACGCTTTATATCCAGGGAAGTAGCTGTCAGGCTAGTCTGTGCCATGGTGATGTCAAGATTGGACTACTGCAACTCTGTTTATGCTGGGCTTCCCACAGAACAGATTGCTCGGCTGCAGAGAGTCCAAAATAGCGCTGCACGACTTGTTTTGAAGAGGAGAAGGTGTGAGCACATCACTCCCATGCTGATCGAACTGCACTGGCTTCCCATACAGTATCGGTGGCAATTTAAACTGGCAGTTCTTGCTTTCCGCCACTTCAATGAATCTCTTCCTCACTATCCTCTTCTTCTCTCTGCACCTACCAAAGCTCTCGTACCCTTCGCTCTTCTTCACAAAAACTTTTGAAAATCCCTAAGCGTTCTCTGAAATCTGTTGGCGAAAGAGCCTTCAGTTTTAGAGCACCTTCTATTTGGAACTCCTCCCTGAAGACCTTCGTAATCAGCCTACTCTTTCTTCTTTTAAATCTCAGCTCAAAACTTACCTCTTCAAAAAGGCCTATTCTCTTCTGTAGATGACTAGATCTCTCCTAAATTTCTCCACAACTAGTTTGGTGAGGCATTTATGCATGTAGGTGCGTCTGCAATTGTGTATTTCTTTTGCTGTGTGCATGAATTGTTGAATAAGTGCAATGGTGAGATAGAAGCGCATATAAGTTTACAAATATTATATATATATTAACATAAATAATTTGACAACCATATCAACTTATCAATCTTAGCAACTATCCACAACATAACACACCACCGACTACAGTCTCTGAAGCCAACCACTAGTCACACCACGACTACAGTCTCTGAAGCCAACCACTAGTCACACAACATAAACACCAACCGACTACAGTCTCTGAAGCCAACCACTAGTCACACAACATAACACACCAACCTGATAACCAGACCTAAAAGCCACCACTTCACCCCATGACATATACTGACTGATTTTCTCGAAAAGCAAGCTTGTTATGTAAAACTATCATACAACTGATACAGTCTTAAGCATACCACTGTCACAACACATACAACAACCATTTTGAAAGGAGCCACTAAAAAAGAACCACTAAGTCCACCTCTAACAAAACTGACGATTTCAACGAAAAGAAGCTTTTGTTTATGTAAAATGTCAGTAAATTGGCAGTTTTCAAATTCATGTTATCAGTCGATGACAAAACATTGATTGTAAGACTAAAAACTGTACCTTGTTATAAGTAAACATAAACACTGCACTTGCAACTGATAGATTTTTAATATAAAAGAAGTTTTGGTGTTGGTGCAAAATTGCACACACCAGATTATGTATTTGGCCTAAGGAAAACCAAAGCACTGTCCTACCTGTTTGGTCAAAGCACTGTCCTACCTGTTTGGTCAAAGCACTGTCTACCTGTTTGGTCAAAGCACAGTCCTCCTGTTTGGTCAAAGCACTGTCCTACACTGTTTGGTCAAAGCACTGTCCTACCTGTTTGGTCAAAGCACTGTCCTACCTGTTTGGTCAAAGCACTGTCCTACCTGTTTGGTCAAAGCACTGGTCCTACCTGTTTGGTCAGTTTCCGGCCCTTCTGCTTGCCGCGTGACGGCAGTGTGGAGTACTTGGTAGGACTGCTGTGAGCCGACGGCTCCTCCGGACTGAAGCCCACAGGGCTGTACCCGGCTGGAGACGACTGGGCCGAGCGCAGGTAAGCATGGTCAGTGCGACCCAGTGAGGACGACGACTGGCCACGCTGTCTGAACATGCTGTCCTCCACTTGCGACAGACTGGCTGTTGAACCTCGCTTGTTCTGATGTGGAGACACTGCGCATAAAACAAGGTTGTTTTGTAACTATGTCAAGACCCAGGTAATTAAGGACTCAAAACAGTTTAATGATGTGGAATGACCGACTGTCTGAGTGCAGAGACACAAAGACATTACAAAGAAGGGGGAAGGAGAGAGGAGGGGACAATTCTCATCATGGCTGACGATTTTTCAACATGATTATACATGTGAAGGATAGCGTTACATTGACACTGTACTGACAGTGTGTTAAAAGTCTGCAGCCACTCATTTTCACTGACAGTGTGTTAAAAGTCTGCAGCACACCCATTTTCATTGACAGTGTGTTAAAAGTCTGCAGCACACCCATTTTCAGGACCCCTTCTAAACTATGGAATCCTTAATCCACACATGAAATCATCATTACAGTCTCCCTAATTCCCACATCACAACCCAAAGACTTTACCATTAAGGAGCCCCAGATCTTCATGTCTGTATCCCAATCTGATATCCATCCAGATTTTCATCAAACTTTACCAACATGGAATCCCATATCCCCACAAACGTTATCAACTTTTACATGTATGAAGTTCCAGATTCCGTATCAAATCCTCTCAGATTTTAGCACTTCCATCTGGCTCTCCATATGACATCATAGTAGATTTCATGATCATTGTCCTTTTTTTTTCTTTTTTTTTTTCTTTGGGGGGGGGGGGAACTGAAAATATTCTCTCCAAATTATTTTTGCAGAAATGTGAGGCAAATGGCTCCTAGCATAATGAAGACACATCAACTTCACAGCATGTTGTTATCTTTTGTACTTTTAGTTTGGTGAGCACTCTTGCGCATGTAAATATGGCTCTAACCTCTCGCAAATTCACCAGCTTCTCTGACACTATAAAAAAAACAAACCCACTCTTACCATTTGTAGAATGGCCAGAGCACACCGTATGGAAAGGACATTAAAAAAAAAACCCACTCTTACCATTTGTAGGATGGCCAGAGCACACCGTATGGAAAGCACCGATTCCTTTTGTTATCTGTATTTTCTGATTTTTTCCCTTCCTTTTTCATTTTCTTTTCACTGCATCCTTCTGCCCCAACACCCCTATACACACCCACACACTGCATCCTTCTGCCCCAACACCCCTATACACACCCACACACTGCATCCTTCTGCCCCAACACCCCTATACACACCCACACACTGCATCCTTCTGCCCCAACACCCCTATACACACCCACACACTGCATCCTTCTGCCCCAACACCCCTATACACACCCACACACTGCATCCTTCTGCCCCAACACCCCTATACACACCCACACACTGCATCCTTCTGCCCCAACACCCCTATACACACCCACACACTGCATCCTTCTGCCCCAACACCCCTATACACACCCACACACTGCATCCTTCTGCCCCAACACCCCTATACACACCCACACACTGCATCCTTCTGCCCCAACACCCCTATACACACCCACACACTGCATCCTTCTGCCCCAACACCCCTATACACACCCACACACTGCATCCTTCTGCCCCAACACCCCTATACACACCCACACACTGCATCCTTCTGCCCCTATACACAGCCACACACTGCATCCTTCTGCCCCAACACCCCTATACACACCCACACACTGCATCCTTCTGCCCCTATACACAGCCACACACTGCATCCTTCTGCCCCAACACCCCTATACACACCCACACACTGCATCCTTCTGCCCCAACACCCCTATACACACCCACACACTGCATCCTTCTGCCCAACACCCCTGGTACACCCACACACTGCATCCTTCTGCCCCAACACCCCTATACACACCCACACACTGCATCCTTCTGCCCCAACACCCCTATACACACCCACACAATGCATCCTTCTGCCCCAACACCCCTATACACACCCACACAATGCATCCTTCTAACCCAACACCCCTATACACACCCACACAATGCATCCTTCTAACCCAACACCCCTAAACACACCCACACAATGCATCCTTCTCCCCCTATACACACCCCACACACTGCATCCTTCTGCCCCAACACCCCTATACACACCCACACACTGCATCCTTCTGCCCAAACACCCCTATACACACCCACACAATGCATCCTTCTGCCCCAACACCCCTATACACACCCACACACTGCATCCTTCTGCCCCACAACACCCCTATACACACTGCATCCTTCTGCCCCAACACCCCTATACACACTGCATCCTTCTGCCCCAACACCCCTATACACACCCACACAATGCATCCTTCTGCCCCAACACCCCTATACACACCCACACACTGCATCCTTCTGCCCCAACACCCCTATACACACCCACACACTGCACCCTTCTGCCCCAACACCCCTATACACACCCACACACTGCATCCTTCTGCCCCAACACCCCTATACACACCCACACAATGCATCCTTCTGCCCCAACACCCTTATACACACCCACACACTGCATCCTTCTGCCCCAACACCCCTATACACACCCACACACTGCATCCTTCTGCCCCAACACCCCTATACACACCCACACACTGCATCCTTCTGCCCCAACACCCCTATACACACCCACACACTGCATCCTTCTGCCCCAAACACCCCTATACACACCCACACACTGCATCCTTCTGCCCCAACACCCCTATACACACCCACACACTGCATCCTTCTGCCCCAACACCCCTATACACACCCACACACTGCATCCTTCTGCCCCTATACACAGCCACACACTGCATCCTTCTGCCCCAACACCCCTATACACACCCACACACTGCATCCTTCTGCCCCGGTCCCAGCAGTATCAGAGATGGGATTCTCATAATGTGAAAAAGGAGGAAAAGAAGTGGCGGGGGTCCGGGGGCCGGTGAAGGCCTCCGGTGGGGTCCAGGGGCAAGGCCCCTGGTGGGGGTCAGGGGGCGAAGCCCCCTGAAGCTGAAGATTTTTTAGAATTTAACCTGCAAAAATCAGCATCTGAGACACCAAAGTATTCAAAAGTATTAATAACCTTGATCCTACAAAAAAAAAGACTTTCTCCACCTTCGCCATTGATCTCTGTCAGGAAATCATGAAGACCATTGACACAGGATTGGTGATTTTCCAGTTGCTAATAGTCACACAATTTTCCAGCAGTTGCAAGTCAGTTTCTCATTACTGTCCTTCACATCGCCACATTTCAGCGAGCAGTTTAGTTTCTAACAGTAATAGCCATGCTTCAAAATACTTATTAAAAAAGTTTACCTGAACACCAATCAAATAATTTCTTATAGTTGTCCTTCAAAATACCACGGAGGATTCTGATTCCTTTATAGAATAATATAAGTGAGAGAGTTGACTAAGGATCATATTCAAAGTGTGCAAATTGTGAAGGTTTAACTCATTGTGTGCCCACAAGCAGTTTTTTTTTTCTTTTCAACTTGATCCATCTCTATTACAATAAGAAAAAAAACACTTTCACACTTCTGATACTCCTCAACATTAATGATGTCACTTGCTAAATCTAGTCACCAGAGTATAAGTATGCATGCATATCTGCCGGTCTGCTCGTTTGTATGAATGTGTGTAACTGATTCCCCCCCCCCCCCCCCCCCCCCCCCCCCCCCCCCCATAATATCTATACCAAAAAGAAAAGATTTTTGTGACGCGGTGGTATAGGTAAAAAACATTATTCTTATTATTATTACTACTACTACTACTATTACTTTTTCCGTACTATCGTCTTGTTTGTTTACTTATGTTTTGTTTTGCTTGTCTGTAGAATGTCAATAACACCCTTGCAATTTTTTTGTTTTGATCTCTCTCTCACTAAAATAGTTTGATGTATGCTATTTATTACGTAAAATATTGACTACACAATTGTGTATACTGTGACATTGATGTAACCTTTTTTCAAAGAGAACCTTCATTGCAAAATAATCAGCTTGATGATTGTGGGCATTACATCAAGAAGAAGAAAAAAAAGGGGGGGGGGGTGGGGGGGGGGGGGTTCTACAGATTCATCATATCTATCTGGAGATAACCTGCAATATTATTAATATCATTACTTCAACAAAACAAATAGCATTACTCTTCACACACAGAGAGAGAGAGAGAGAGAGAAGAGAGACGGGGTGGGAGTGGGGGTGTGGGTAGACTCGCCGATGCTCCAAACGATCCAAGGTCTCGTTTGTAAGACGATCTTTTCACTCTTGCTAGGTGCTTTTCTGCAAGAACGTGGCTGATCAATGCTGACTTGCCCCGTGAGCATACTTGATCGCGTCATTACACCATGTGCAGACTGCTTGTCCTGGATAGGTGGTTTTCCTCATGCAGTCTTTCAGTCTGAGAATCACACTGTGGCTGACGGCGCCTTTGGAACTGGTCAGCATCACTTTTGCGCTCACTTCCTCCTCCAACCACTTCCAAGTCCATTTGTTTTTAACTGAAGCATCGACTTGCTTCGCAAGAACTTTCTCGCTTTCTGCTATCTGACGAAACATTCTGGTTTTCGCCACTCTCGTCAAACCGAAAGAAAATGGCGTCAGGAAAATAATTCGCAAACAGTTTGCCGCGTTCTCAAACATCAACTTCCGCTTTGATGGTTTCGGTTAACCGCAGAATGAAAACAAAGACAGCAGTCTCGACCGGCCCAAGCAGAAACCGGAAACATCCATTTGCGAAAGGATCAATTGAGAACACAATATCGATCGACCTCTCACCGTACATTAGCTTCATCACAAACCTACCTCTACCCCCCCCCCCCCCCAATTTTCTCAACGGATTTACACTGATCTCAAAAACGACCCCTGGGGCCATCAAAAAGACGGAAATCCGCCAATCGGCGGAAAAAATCCCATCTCTGTCAGCAGTATGCAAGGAGCTATCAATGTCATGCCAGCTTAAGGCCACTCTTTGGAGGACACCTTGCACAGCTTCTGAATCACTTCCATGTTCAGAGGTGCCAGTTTTGATCGAACACTCTAGGGACATAACATACTTCAGCACCCTACCGATGACAAAGCATGAACTGAACAGTCACATTGCCAGATGGTTTCAGCCTTCTACTATGAAGTGGAAACTATTAGCTTGTACTATGACACAAACTGGCCACAGAAGGGTAGAAAAAAAATCCAACCTGTCGGCTAGTATTATGACACAAACTGGCCACAGAAGGGCAGAGAAAATCCAGACTGTCAGCTAGTACCATGACACAAACTTGCCAAAGACAGGTAGTGAAAATCCAATCTGTGGTTACCAAGACTTGCCCAAGTTATCTAAGACAGCATTTCTTCTCCAAATAACAGATCATAAAGTGGCTTCAATGGTGATGATACGACAAAGTTCCATTCTTTACCTGTCACTAAACAAGGCTAGCTGTACCATACATTTTCCTTTAACAATAAATCTCAGCCTCAACTAGACGGCAGTGGTGAAGACACCTGCTGTGTGGGTCAGAAACCACAAAGTTGATACCATAATCTAACAACAAAATTTTGTCAGCTTCTTTGATCATCCCTGCCAATGTCCATGTTGTGGATCTGTTTCACAGCCAGTTCACTTTGCTTCTTTGATCATATCCTGGCTATAAGCACTCTTTCTTTCTCCATCCACACACATCAGTTCATATGCCATGACAAAACTTTTCTTTTCAGCTCTTACATCATTTTGGAGTTGCGTGCTCTTATAATGAGTATGTCAACTTCTTCAATACTAATACTCCGATAAATGAGTTAGATGCTCCACTTGCTGAGCTACTTGTTCAATGCTAAACACTACGGAATATGAGTTTTTCCCCTTGTTCAATGCTGAGTACTTAGGAGTACGAGTTATTCAACAAGCTTCATGCTGACCTCATAGCAGTATTGAGTGTCTCCTCTTGTTCAACGCTAACACTAATGAGTAGGAGTGACCATACAAGTTTAATGCCGAATTTTCAAAAGAGCATATTACTCTACTTCTTCTACACTAAATATTTTGTATGAATTGCTCCACTTGTTCAGTTCTCACTGCTGTGAAGTATGAGTGACTTCACTTGTTCAAATTTCACTACTATGGAGCATGAATTACTCCGCTTGTTCAATGCTATCAACTCTGGAGTACCACTGACAAAGCAGTTTGTCAGCCTTGCTCCCTCACTCTGGACAAAAGTCTAGTCCCTGGGAGACCAATGACGATGTGCAACACAAGTTTCAGTTTTCACTGACACCATTACTTGGCAACCAAACTGCAAACTTTACTGCTATCTCCATTCAAACTTTCTATGGTGATGATGAGAATACCATTAATAATAACACCAGCAATAATGATCCATATCATCATCATTATCATCATTACTGATGCTATTTAATTTATAATCAACGTGACCTTGACCTTACACATCTGAAATATGATTTTCTTGCTCTAAAGGTGTGGTTCTATGATGCTCAGTCAGCATATGTTCAAAGTAAGATGCCCGCCCTTCTACTCAGATAAATGAGTTAGATGCTCCACATGCCTGTCTGTAATGTTCATTACATTATCTTATACTGCTCCAAAAGCCCATCAGTAGTGTTCATAACTACACAATGCTCAAAGTACCTGTCTGTAATGTTCATGAATTCTACATAGTATTCCAAGCATCTGAAATCTCTTAACATAATATGTATTGTTCCAAGTGCTCATCTGTTATGTTCACAACATTAACATGCAAAGCTCCAACTGGCTACCTGTAATGTTCATATTATTACTTATTCCATGCTCAAAGTGCTGTCAGTTATATTCGTAACATTCTATGCCTCCTCGGCTGCCTGTCTGTTGTGGATGTAACTACCATGCAATGCTCCAATGTTGCCTCTCTGTCAAGTGTTCTGTATTTTAATGATACTAGGCAGTGCTGCAGTTATCCGTCTGCTATATTCATAACATTACCATGCAATGCCCAATGTGGCTGTCTGTAATGTTTATTATGCTACTCCACGCAATGCTCCACATGCCTGCCATTTATGTTCATAATATTACTACGCAATGCTCCAAGTACCTGTCGGTAATATTAATGACATAACTATAAAACAGTCTCAGTGCCTCACAAAAATACTATGCATGTAATGTTTGTAATGTACTGTTCTGAGTGCCTAGTGTAATGCTCATAACATTACCATGCAACGCTCAAAGTGCCCATCTGTTACATTTTATAACGTTACTATGTAGTGTTTGAAGTGCCTGTCTGATACATTCATAGCATTATTAAGCTATGTTCAAATTGCCTGTCTTAAACAGATCATCGTATTATCACATATGTAATACTCCACATGCCTGTGTTCGTTAAACTGTCACTATGCAATGCTCAAATTGCTTGTCTTGAGCAAAATATCAGTATACAATGTTGAAAGTGCCTGCCTCAAGCAAAATATCAATATGCAATGTTCCTGGTGCTGTAGTGAGCAAAACATCAGTATGCAATGTTCCCAGTGCCTGTCTTAAGAAAACATACATGTGCAATGCTAAAAGTTCTGTCTTGAGCACACTATAACTATCCAATACTCCAAGCACCTGCCTTGAGCAAAATATCGGTATGCAATGCTCCAACTACTTGTCTTGAACAAAACAGCAGACACAACACTCCAAATCTATCTGTGGTGATTCTAACATCATCATGTAATGCTTTAAATGCCTGCGCTGTTCACAACATTCCTGTAGAATGCTTCGTGTGCCTGTAATGTTCATAACATTATTTTGCAATGCTCCAAGTACTTGTCTTGAACACAACATCACAACGTACTGTTCCAAACGCCATCTGTCATGTTCATAACATCACAGTGCTACGCTATAAAGCTCATCTGTCATGTTCATAACATCACAGTGCTACGCTATAAAGCTCATCCGTCATGTTCATAACATCACAGTGCTACGCTATAAAGCTCATCTGTCATGTTCATAGCATCACAGTGCTACGCTATAAAGCTCATCTGTCATGTTCATAGCATCACAGTGCCACACTATAAAGCTCATCTGCAGTGGTCACAACAAAGCCATTGTCTGTGATGTGCACACTACTGCTGGGTAAGGCTGCATGTGCTTGTCTGTAATGTCCACAACTGCACCGTTCCAACTGCCTGTTCTTTTCATGTTTTTTATCACTGCTACATCCTGCTCCATACATTTGGCAGTAATGTTCATAATATTACCATACACTCATCCAAGTGTCATTCTATAATGTTCATAACACTAGATATACTGCTCTGAGTTCCATTCTGTATTGTTCATAATATAATACATTCTGCTCTCAGTTCCATTCCATAATGTTCATAACATTACATATACTGCTCTGAAATTAATTCTATACTGTTCATAACATCGTTAATACTGCTCTGAGTTCAATTCTATACTATTCATAACATTCTATACACTACTCCAGATATAAACTCACAATTTTCCTATGCAATGATCCAAGAGCTCATCTATAATGTTTGGCAATATCCACATTTACTCTTGTGTACTCTTCTGTTAAGTACAGAAAAACAACTTTTTCAAGCTTGCATGTACCTGTGGGTATGCTACTTTGAAAAAGTTGCTTTTCCGTACTTCATGCAGCAGAGTACGCCGGGGTAAAAGTGGATATTGGCTTGTGTTCATAATATTCCTATGTAAAGCTTTAGAAAGAAATACAGAGTTTATCAGGCTTTCAAGGTGTGTTTACAGATATGTTTCACTGTGCTATGTTCAATCTGAGACACTCTTTTTTTTACTTCTGTCATCAATAATGACTTGGAGAAAAACAAATATCTCTCCACATTAACAACATGCTTAGAACTCAAATCAAATTGCCAACCAAACAAACCAAACATATCTTTCAGAGTATTTATTAATCAAACTCAAAACAAAAAGAAAGAAAAGAGGAAAGAGAAGAAAAGAACACAATCAATCATGTTGACAAGAACTCTGACTGGCTGTACATCATATAGAATCTACTTGTTGACAAGAACTCTGACTGGCTGTACATCATATAAAATCTACTTGTTGACAAGAACTCTGACTGGCTGTACATCATATAAAATCTACTTGCCAACAAACAATACTTCTGAGGTCATGATTCTGATTTTTTTTTTTTTCATTCTTACAACCGCACACATACATAGCTGTGTGTGAATGCATGCACACACCTTAAATTATTCCTCAAACAGGAATCTCTGAGCAAAATGAGTTAATTCCTTCTCATGCTCGTTTCAAGAATACACACAGCCCATTCAAATCGACTCGCTGCTCCACTTGTGCACATCATCCCCCAAAGTACACATGATCACAGTTGCTTCGTTAATGTTAATGTCATGTTTGACCAAACAGCAAAATCCTCTCTCAGGGCAAACATTTGCTCTCTGCTCCATTAAAAATGTGAGAGAGAAAAAAAAAGCAATAGATCTCATTAAGATCTGTGGTCAAACGAACACAACAATACAAAGTGAGAAAACAGTTGAGCATTGAGGTTCTGCTAGGCAGAGTACAATACTGATATGATAATAACAGTGCTGCCAGGTAAGCCAATGTGGAGATAAAAACACACTACAGTGGTACATGTAATAAAACTGACTGGATCCATGACATGGCCATGCATGATGCTACATAAGAACAAACAAATTGGCAACATTGTGGAATTCTGAGGCAATGTTATGTGTACGCACAGTAATAAATACGGAAAAAGTTTAGCCTAGAGACAACTTGAAAATGGAATGATTTAAATTTGAAAGGTACAAATACTTAAACAATCCTTTTAACCCTTTCAGCACCATCTGTTCTCAAATCCCAGTATACCCCAGCATGAGTTATTTTCAAAAATATTCCCTTTAAATGTGTGTAGCATCATAATTTCTGAAGACGTATATAATGACTTTTTGTATAATAAATCCAAACGGATTGTTTTTCACAATACCGTTTCTTGTGTTCATCTATAAAGGCGACCAAGGCGCTAAGTCTTACTGGCCCATTATACCGACACTGAAAGGGTTAACCAGAGCATGAGATACCGAAATATACGAACACTTTAAGAAAATGAAAAGGCAAAATGAAAGAGAAAGGTGAAAAAAATGAAAGCTTCACAGAAAAATGAAAACTATTTTAAACAAATAAATAAACAAGACTAAAGAAAAGAATAACAGGTATGTGGACACCTGCATAAAATCACTGTTCTCTCTGTTTAGCCTTGTTTTGCTCTGTCGTGTTTAGTGCTGTTGTCAGGACCCCAATTCTTGACATTACATCAACACTAACTAAATTGATTCAAGTATTGAAACAGAAACATGTAGAGTTTAAACCTCTAAGGCTTACTTGCCTGCCCCCTCTCTCTCTCTCTCTCTCTCTCTCTCTCTCTCTCTCTCTCTCTCTCTCTCTCTCTCTCTCTCTCTGCTGCATTACACACACACACACACACACACACACACACACACACACACACACACACACACACACACTTCAAATCTTAGTTTTGATTTCACAGTAGTCTGAAGTTAAGCATTCATTAATAGTCATTCTGCAGGAAAATAGGTAAAAGGTTTCTATTCTTTCACACTTGCATCACAATGACAATGTTCCCATATAAAAGTCTGGAATCACAAACACCACATCCCTGTCAAGACAACGAAAATTCCAAGTAATTCTTGTGACCTACAGACAAATATAGTTCCAAAACCTTCTAACTCATGACTTCATACAGCCAATGCAAAATGTAAAATGCTCCAAGAGCAATATTACATCAGATTTAAAGCACATCAAGTGCTAAACTTTTCAAACAAAATTGAAAATCAAAAGTTACTGCCTTTCCTCTCAACAAACTACAAATCGATCTCCACAGCAATTAAATAAGTGTACTGATAAATCCAAATTAACCCTCACATGGCAGACATGGTCACCATGTGACCCATATCACCAGGACCTATTTATTAATTGGACATACTGATCTGCACAAAGTCATCTCTGAAAGAAAAAAACAGCATAAAGAAACAAATATCCAAGTGCATGCATGCACTCTCTCTCTCTCTCTCTCTCTCTATGTCTCTCTTTCTGGCACTCAACACACACACACACACACACACACACACACACTCACACACACACACACACACACACACACACACACACGTGCACACACACACACACACACAGACACACATACACACACACAGACACACACACACACTACAAATCACAAAGGAGAAGGTAATTAAGTGGGGGGCCATCAGACAAAGCTGTTCATGTGCACAATCCAAGCTAAGCCAAGCACAGCAAGATGTCATGGAGAGCACTGAATCAAAGGACAATGCCCACAGTGGACAGAAAGGAAAAGCAAGAATGACAACATGGCCTTTTTTTTACATAAATTCTCTCTAAAACAAACTGTACATAAAAAAAGGACCTACACCTTTTATCACTACTGATCTGCCTATGCACCATTTTATTTTAATCACTGATGCACCTTCTGAGGGAAACCCTAAATTTTGTTTCCATATAGCTTATTTGGGTAGGGGTGTGTGTTAAGATGCAGTTCCTGTAAGTACCATTTGTAGTGCGCTTCAAAACAAGTCGGCCAAAAGTTCTCACATTTCTTTATCCACCTTGTTGTCTGACAGCGACTGAGGACAGTCAATGTAACCCAGATGACTTAAGCACACCAGGCACTGCTAAATCAACAAGAACAACTCGGATGTCAATGAAAACTGTGTAAATATACAAATGTGTTGAAAACTGATGAACACTTGAGTGGCAATGACTTAGACGACCAAGACGGGGTGAGTCTCTGTCAACATTAAACATGATGTAGATTTTAAAACAGAATTTGGCACAGTTTGGACAAGCAGGATATTCTTTCTTTTTCTCTCTCTCTCTCTCTCTCTCTCTCTCTCTCTCTCTCTCTCTCTCTCTCTCTTCTTCTCTTTCTCTCTCTCTCTCTCCTTTTTTTCCTTCAACCAGAAACCCAGTTTTGATTTATTTGTCAAGAGCTCTAGGAAATCAGTTTGGTAGTTTGCTACATTCCAACAGTCATGTTATCTCAAAACAACTTGGCACCTGAAAGGTTAAACAGAAATGAATCAAGTACAGATGTATCAAAACAAATAAAAAAAATGTTTTCAAAGAGAGGGAATCTATTACTGGAGGGTTTTACATGAAGATTTCACTGTAGCTAAAATAAGCTTCCATGGGAATTAACCTTTTCGCAACGCACCGTGCAACTCGGTCGTTCACGACGAGCTGTTCCGTGAGGACAGCAATGCTGCTGTACTCCGTGACGGCACAACTATAAAAAAAAATCCCCTGTTCTCTCATCTACGGTCTAAGGGATGCAGCTGCCCTAAATATTTAGAACAGGGTTCTAGCCACTGGAAGGGTAAATTTACATGCACTAGCGATGACCTTTGTGACCCAGAGTAGTCCGAACAAAGAGACCCGTCTGGCACTGGGAATTTCTGCTAAAGGCACGTGTGGAATTTCCTGCCTCACCAACATATCGGGCAGAGGAAGAATGACATGGGGTGTTAGAACTGGTTCAGCAAAGTGGTTCAGTGGATGAGGGGG